>JALIZH010016884.1:0-20733 GCA_030522465.1 Rhipicephalus appendiculatus
GCAGTTTTAACCATTTCACACCAAAGTAATAGTGGTTGCCACACGCCGATCATGAAAGAAAGCGTTTGTACTTACAGATTTTGCCTGATATTTTCACACAAATCTTCGTGCAATTGTGCATTTATTGTCCCCAAGCGACATTGCGACCAAGCGTGTACCAAAGATTCCTCATCTTGTAGCTGGGATAGTCGCAATGTCCATGATGGATTCGCTTAAGACCACCGGAAAACGAAAGTCATCCTGTTATTAATTTCCTTCTGAGTTTGTTCCATCGATCTCCCATGCATTCTGCACCTCAAACGTAGTCACACTGCTTCCGGGATCATTTCACTCTTGACCAAGCGATGAAGTGTGCTTCGTCAGATGATATAGTGATGACTGCACATTATTTTGACATTTGTGACATCACGCTAAGTCCGACGTGTCATGTCATTGATGAAGTGACGCCACTTGGAGGTCATATGGCTTTTGAGACGCCTACAGACAAACATTCGTTCTCGTGAGGCCCATGTGACATTCGCGGCATTTATTCTGTGGCGAAGAGAGGACGGCCATAACGGACACGCTCAAGGAAGCAAGCCTTAGTGTCAATGGTAACATGGGTGACGAGCTCGTGCTTTTCGGGGTTTTGGCTGCTGGACGCCCGCCGCTTTTTCATGCCCTACCCTTAACCTTTCTCGACTTTCTCTCAAGTTCACTCGTCAATAATCGACGTCTCATATCATGGAGGTACCTAGATTCTGAGTACCACCAACCTGGACCTTCGCTTCCGCAAATACGCCCCTGCTCATGACCTCCTCAATAACATTGCCGACGAGAGCCCTCCGCTCTGGACCTTCGGCAGTCTGCGTCACCTGCGGCGCCGTGTATAGCCAGCGAGCATGCCCATCTTCACTGGCTCAGGTGACTCGGATGTGGAAGACTGGCTCTCCAAATACGGACGTGGGAGTGGAAGTAACAAATGGGACGATCAAATGAACCTTGGTTACATCCAGTTCTGTCGAAGTCATCAGAGACTAGCCAGCAGGCAGGACGCTGAGTTACGTCGACCCATGTTTATTTTAAACGCGCGCTAGCCTACGAGCCAAGCCAGGCGCCACACGCACCCTAAGCACACGCTGTCACGACACTCGCCTAGGTTTGCTTATATGACAGCAACAAAACCATCTCCCCAATGCAATCAAGCGAAGTTGGCTGAAGAAGGCGGCTTCACGCACCTCCCACTTCTGGTATGCCCGTGAGAAATGTCTTGGTAACGCCAGCGAGTATCTATAGCAAAATCACTAGTATCGGCGTTTTCTGCGTCGCTGTTACCTAGAGAATACAAAATGAGCTGCTTCGAGTACCAGTGTCGATGTTCGCCCAATAATATCGAGGCTGACCGGCTGGGGCTTGGAATGTGCCTGTGCTCTTCAAATCTGTGATCCACATGGCATCTCTAAAAGGAGGTCTAACAAGTCGGTGACTCCATGACATCTGTCTAAGCCTATCCTTTGACATTTTCGGTACCCATCCTCATAGTTCCGAAGGCTTTCTCGATCTGCCTGTTCGGGTGTATCTTGGCGGAACAAAGACGAAACCTGTATCTGAGCTGACGACCCATAGAAGTTGGACGGGGCTACATCCATTCTTCAAAGGAGACGACCTGTCGGTTGTGTCAAGTAACGGTGCTCGGTCTTCATCATGCATTTCTTGATTATGTTCACTGCAGCCTGAGGTAGTCCGTTGCTTAGGGGATAGTGAGGGCTTAATGAAATGCGCTTGAAACCGCAGTCTTGGCCGAAGAGTGAACTCATTCGACAAAAATTGCGTGCGATTTCCGGAAACCCCTTCCTCGGACATGCAGTGGCATGCAAAAATTTACTTGCAGTGGATGACTACAGTTGCGGAAGTGAGCTTGTCAAGCCGAACAGGTTCAGGGTTTCTGTAATAATAATCAGTAGCTTTCACCTGGATCTTGAAGTGAAACAGGTCCATGGTAATGCATTGCCAAGGTATTTCAGAGAATTCCGAGCCTCTTAGTGGCATTTTTTGTTGACTCTTGTTTCGATGTATTGCTGGCACCGCTTCAACAGGGATGAAACGTCAGATCCTATGAACGGCTACCAGACACTGTCTGTCGTTCGACCTAGTGTGTTTGTTGTACAATAGTGTCCATGATACGAAAGTCGTATGACATCTTTTCAGCGTATTGAGCTAGTATCCCTGCTAGTAGAAGTGTTTTAGGCCAAGTCATAAATCTCTCCTGGAGGGCCATTCTTTCTCACACAGCAGATGAAGTTGTGTACAAATAGAACCTCCTTGATGACTGCGAGTGAGCAGCGTGAAAACCGGAGTAAGAAGGAACAGACAACGCGAGCTCTGACGAACAACTGCGTGCTAATTTATTGCGACGGAAAATATATACCAAAAATAAGAGCTAAAAAGAAACAGAAAGCATTAGACGTAATGTGTCCTGTGCTTTTTGACACATGTGCGTTTCTTGGGTTCGTCAGCGTTGGTTTGCTTGCACAAACGGCAGAGGTTACGTGAAGCTGAAAAAACGAGCTTTACGCCCGTTTTGCTTACGATTTTCGCGTGGCTTACGCCGCGGACGTAAGGAATCAAAGAACTCTTCTGTCGTTCCGTCAGTGCTTGCCCTGAAAAGCTCGCCCAGTAGCTTCGTTGCCAAGGCGCAAAGAAGTTTCATCAGATAGGCGGCGGATTTAAACCTTTGTATCTGGTTTCCGAAGTTTTTTCCCCCCCTTGATGGGAACAGGACCTCTTCAGTGCGCTCCTGAGGACACCTGTGGCAACTCCGCGTTTCACGAGTTTCGTATGCGCAGAGTTCAATGGGAGAAAACTGTTCGGGCGCAAACTCGCAGCATGTGTGCTGGCCGCCAACACTGATAACTAGGCCCAAAAACCTCAGGCGTCCGTGGGCATCTCTATAGTTAACGTGAAAGCGTCGACTATGGCCTCAAACACGCCGAAAATTGCTTCTGCCTCTTCGATTGACTTGTCATGTTTGAACGGCACCAGGAAGTCATCGACGAATTGGAATACCTTGAGAACACCGTGACGGTAGAGGGCATCCGGCAACTGCCTGTCAAAGCGTGCCAAAAGCAAATCACTCAACATGGGCGCAAGGCATGAGCCGATGCATATGCCCTCTTTCTGGATGTAAAGGTACCCGTAATGCTCGATGAATGTAGAGCGTATGTAGAACCACAGAAACTCCCGAAACGCTGGAGTCTCGATGCCACACGAGTTTTTAAACAGAACAGTAGCGTATTCATCAATGGTGTCTTCAACGGCTTCACATATGAGGCCCTGAGGCAAAGATTAATAGAGATCATTGTCATCAGCCGAAAATGCTCCAACCCCTAAGTTGTCGAGGCTGCCGAAGAAATTGTCGACTTCGTTCGGTATGCTAACGAAGAACGGGTCGTTTATGGTCAAGACAAAGCGCCCCTTTTGCATACGATGTCTGAATGGTATGCTTCTTAGTGCGTCTTGGCAGAAATGAATGTCGTTAGAGTGTGACCGCGCACCTTCATGTGTTCCACGTGTGTCAGCGAACCCTCAATTACTCGCCATGAACAGGAGATAATGTTTTTGTCATGTTAAATTGTGATATCGTGACTCATGGCCGACTTGCATTTCATCGCTGTGATCGTGTGACAGTTCATGTTTTTGTTTTTTAGCTCTCTTTCTTGGTATATATTTACCGTCGCAATAAACTTGCGCACACGTGTTCGTCGGCGCTCGTGTTGACTGTTCCTCTGCTTTAGTCCCGTTTTCGCGCTGCTCACTCGCGGTATCATGAGCCATGGCTTTGAGTTAGGATGATTTGTGGGGTTTGTAGAGAAATGCCTATGGGCGGCCAAAGAGCGCCATGACTGAAGGTGTGGCGTTAGCGTTCACTAGTGAGTTTTGATGGTTGAATGTATTGCGGTTATAAAAAAATCATGCGCTGTATAGCAGAGGAAAAGTTGTGTATATTTACCTCGTGCGCCACCGATGGTGGCGCTACGAACGATGCTACATTGACGTAATTAAGGATATTGAGCATTTGTCGTCCGCTGGGGTCTGGCTAGGACAGCTGCATTTCGCTCGTACAGCGCGGTACTCCTCTATTAGTAGCTGTTTTCTTATAGTGTCAGTGCTACAGATGGCTGCCGCCATCACAGGATGACAGAAATGTTTACATTCCATGTACCGTCTAATACCCACAGGCATCGGTGTCAGGACCACGCCCCCGAGTTAGTAGTAAATCAATGCCCATGTGGTGTTCAAATATATTACTTCAATGCGCCACTCTCTCGCCAGGCGAGCTAACGAGAGTCGACACCGCTTTCGAAGCGAATATGACAAATTTTAGCGTTTCTTCGCCAATGTTGACGTGTTATAAGCCAAGCTGAACGCTTTATAAAAGCCCACAAAACAATTTTTAATAAATGCGCAAATCCTTTTGTGATAACTGATCACGTATCGCATAAATTTCACACAGGACAAGAGAAAGGACCAAGGCAAGAACTTTTGTCCTGTGTGAAATTTATGCGCTACATGATCAGTTATGCATTACCAACACGCCCAAATTCATACTCTTGCCTTTTGTGATCTTGTGCACTCATGTTTAAATAACTCGAGCAAGACAGACCGGTCGGCAGGGTGGAGCAGCCTTGACGTAATGACCACCCGCGCGCTGAGTGGCACTTAAGTCCCCTCGATGATGCCTCCGCGGAGAGTGCGCCACACAATGATTGTGAGGCGAATCGCAGATAATTATCGTAGTGACACCTGGGCTGACCTATGTGTGTGGGATGAATGGCCAGCTCAAAGGACTCCTCAGGGCCTTTGAGCCCAAAGGTTGGGAGGCAGGTGCTTCCTGTTGAATATAAAGAATTGGGGGAATTGGTTTGGCGGGATGCGCGAAAAAGAAAACTGAAGTAACGCGTATTCGGAGGTGGAACTTATGCAGTAAAGATGGGTTCCAGATCTAGGATCACGCGTCATCGTTTGTTACATTGTTGGGTGCCTTTGAGCCCAAATTTTACCCGGGAGTGCTCATTCCTGGACTGCGATGACTTCGGTCGAGCGTCTTCAGAAGGTGCATGGAACTGTCAGGGCCAGCGTCTCATGAAATGTTACGCTCTTGAAAGGATTATTAATGCTGACTATCAGAATATGTAGCTCGCTGATGGCTGGCTTGCCTAGCAACGGAGTGCAGATCTGATTTAAGGCCTAGATATCCGTAGTAGTCGTGTGGTTGTGGTAGATGAGCTGGAGTTTTTGCGGCTGAAAGAACCTTTCATCTGGACCATACAACTGACGAGCAGGAGGTGAGAGGCGTTCTTACTATGAGCGTCTCGAATACCTGCGTCGCGAGGACGGTTTCGTCGACGGAAGTGTCAATTTCCTAGTTTACTTGAAGTAAAACTGTTGCTTCCCTGTTTCCAGTATCCGTCGTCTTGATAGGTCCAAGAAATCCTGCATTACAGTTGCGTGCTCGGTTTCGACACAATCGAGGCGTCATGACAGGCATACGGAGGCATAGTGAGCTTTCTTGTGCCAATTTCTGTAGACTTCTGAGCGTTCTGGGAAAAGAGTCCCACGTCAGTAACTGTCGGTTTCTATTGCATTGAAGGACGCCGACTGGTCTGCGCATCGGATGCAACTTTGTTCAAAGAAGCACTTCCTGGTAGACCTCGGCCTATTGCTGACCAACACTATTGATCTGGTTGACGGAATCTAGAGCTTTTTGTAGCGTCAGGTTCTGCGTCGAGTAGTAACCTGAAAGAGAGTTGTTTGTCTTTGAACCGCTGCATCCGCGTCAACTCCACCATGACCGAAGAGGAGAAAATCAAGCGCATACTGAAGGGCATTGACATCGACGCTTTGCAGATACTGCTCGTGAGGAATCCCACCAAGTCGCTGTACTGGTCTCCTTAGGTCAGTGTTTTGACGGGTTGCGTAGGCAGCGGTCGATCACACGCAAAGCTCTCACGACGTTCGACACACTGTCGAGTTCGCACTTTACTGCTTGTCCTGCTGATAATCAGCCACTGCTCTCCACAATCAGAAAAATAATCCGTGAGGAGGTAGCGCGTCAGCTTTTATTACTACCTCTTACGAACGTACCGGTGCAGACTTTGGTACCTGAATTTCAGCAAGTCATTCGGAGACATTGCTGAGCCAATAACATTGCGCCGCACTTACGCTGCTATCGCTGCTTGGTGCCCTCAGCAGCCTATACCGTACATCCGACCTCCGATGCCATCCCCTGCCTCGCTGCCAACCCGGAATACTGCGCCGTTTCAGTGCCTTCGCTTCCGTTTTTCTGTCTTGAAAACGCGTGAACAACGCCGGACAACTGGCCCATCTGCTTGGCCTCTTGTGTCTATGGACAGGTCACTAGCCACGGCTGCCCATGCCCAGCTTTCTTCAACACCGCGGTCATTCCTGTTCCCCTGTCGTCACGCACACCATTCAGGTATACAGCTGATAATCGAGAATCCTTCTCTGTTTCCCGATCACCATCTCCCCGACAACTCTCTCCGACTCTCATGAGTCGACGGTAAGCTGCACAGGAGGGAAACTGCTGCAGTTCCACAGGCGATAGGTGCATGGAAGTTAAACCGCTAAAGGCCTCCATGTGTTTCGTCGGAAAATGTTATTAAATGATATTACAGGAACCGCAGCCATGGCACTTATTGATACAACAGCCGACATTTCCGTTATCTCTAAGACACTGTGCCGTAAGGCAAAGTAGTTGACGGCGTCGCTATCCGGGCTAATGCTTCGTACTGCCAGCTCACATTACATTGCCACATCAGCTGTGTGCACTGTGCGGTTCATCATACAAGATGTACTTTACGTGATCGAGGTCTTCGAGCTACCATCTACCTCTCACGACAATATTCTCCTGTGGGACTTCCGCTGGAGTCATAGCGCCATCACAGACTGTTCTGGCACAAAAGTTGTTTTTACACCGCTGCAGAACACTATTTCGACGGAACCTGCTCACAAACTTGTCGTCGCTGACGACACAAATATCCCTTCACAAACGTGGACCCTTCCAGCACTGACCTGTACGACCGCATTAGGCAAAAACACTCTGCCTAATCGCAAATATGCACAGTTACCTTGCTCCGGGGGGAATTTCGGCGGTGTGTGCAATATTTTCGTGAGATATTTTTCGTGTCCTACCTCAGGTTGTCTGCAACTAAACATAAAAAGGTGTCAAGGTGCGGCGTGCCAGTGGACGATAAGGAATCACGTCCTTTGCAAGGAAAGGGTCCTTCCGGACCCAGCGAAACTCCGGCGTTCTGAAGACGTATAACGGCCTGTGTGAGCGACACTATTGACGCGCAATGCATCCATTTGTATAACTGTTCTTACTGTCTTTCAGCGACGAAAAGCTGCACCAAACCCGCTTGCATGAAGACATTTCGAAGTTTCATTTGGCTGTGTTCATATTTTCACCGATTCGTGCGCGACTTTCCTTCACTGATCACCCCTCTAACCAATCTTCAAAGCATCTAACGATCTGTCTGCTTGCTCATGAGAGTGTGACAGATCTTTAAAAACGATATGGTGCCTACTAAAATCGCCTCCAATACTTTCTCACTTTTACCCTGATGCTCCAACATAAATCCATACGGACGACCAAGGCCTCTTTGCAGTAAACCGCTATACGAAAAAATACGTCGTCTCTTACGCGAGTTGATGCCTTGACACATTTTGGTTTTTGTCTAAGTTTTCTCCGTGCTTTTATGGTCGCCCTTTCGACGTCGTCACGGACCACCATGTTCAATATTGGATTTCGGTGCTGAAAGATCCGTCGGGACGGCTAAGTCGTTGGGTGCTTCGACTGCAAGAGTATGACATTCGTGTTGCTTACCGATCAGGCCTCTGATGCGCTCTCCCGCTAGCGTCCGGCACGGCTTCTTCGTCAGCTTTTTCGTCACCACTCGACATCACAGACATGTCATCGGAACAACGCGAGAATGTGTGGGGTTGTCACATGTATGACGTTCAAGCTGCTTCAAGAACTGTCGTCGTCAAGCACATTATTTCGCTATTCCAGATGTTCTCCCCTATCGGCGGAATTACGCGTCTGAAGGCCAGAAGTGGCTGCTTGTGGTGCTTCGCCACATGCGCACAGAAATGTGGGCTGCTTTCCGCATCAACCCGCAAAGCGCTCACTCCAGCGTTCTGAAGACGTATAACGGCCTGTGTGAGCGACACTACTGACGCGGAATGCATCCATTTGTATAACTGTGCTTACTGTCTTTCAGCGACGAAAAGCTCCACCTCAACGATCTACCGGTACACTTGAATCTCTCCGGCGTCGCGTCCATTTGACCACGTTCATACTGGTTTATTCGGCCCGCTTCTCTAGAGGAGGTGTGTGAACAGATGAATGATCGTCGGCGTAGAACTCTTACCCGTTACTCGGAGACAGCCGCTTTGCCCACAGCAACAGTCATATGAGTAGCGTTTTTTGTCTTACGCATAGTTGTCTATCGCCACGGCGCTCTCCGCGAGCTTTTGAGCGACAGAGGACGTGTTTTCCGGTTCGAAGTTTTCGAGGCATTGCTTGTTCAGTGCGAAATCGTATACGGCATGACGGCCACATATAATCTGCTAACCAACGGCCTAACCGAACGATTTAAGCGCACTCTCGGTAATATGCTATATGTACACATCATCAGACCAGACCAACTGAGACACCGTCTTTCCAGCACTACTACGTAATGAAATGATGTGGTCGCTCCGTTCTTTCTTTTATACGGGCGCGCACCATCATGCATGCTGGACACCGTACTTGCTTACACACCTGACGCATGGGAGTACAGTCAATTTCCTGACGTTGCCACGCGTGAAGAATTTCCACACTTGACCCGTTCACTTATGACAGAATTCCAAGATCCCCAGAAGCATAGGCGTGACTACGACTGATATATTGCTAATTTCAAGAGCGGTGCCCTCGTTTGGCTCTGTCCCATCGAATACTCCAGGACTTTCCTCCAAGTTGCTCGCCTGATATCGCGACACCTACCACTTTCTCACTCGGAGTTCTCCCGTGAATTAAGTGATTGATCCCTTGGCACCATATGAGGACTTGCGCCACCGCGGCGACTTCGTCCACGCATCTCGCAGTAAGCTATGTTGTCACCCCACTATACTGCCAATGGCTAAAATCACCAGGATGGATCCGCTATTCCCCGGGGCCAATGCGATGTAGACAGGATGGCGACGAAACCCACGAGCAAGCAAGTTAACATCAGTGTCAGTCATGGAGGAAGGAAAACTCAGGAGAGGCCCTATCGTATCCCAATGCATTGCGAAAAGTGTGGCGGAAGTGACGTCAGATTTATGGGGCAAACAAACCGATATGGGGCAAACAAAACAGCAGACACCCCGCGGCGTGCTCTCCACGCTGGTTCGCTTATGCACAGATTTGTTGTACCGATGTAAATTTAGCGCGTTTTGTGCGGTTTGCAAGCAGCAAAATGTTGCGAGTACACGTTTGCCAAGCTGTTCGTGTGTGGTAGGCCCGCGCGCTGCGCGCTGAAATTCTCCGAGGAGCGTTTTTGTGCAACAGTACAGAAAGTACCGGTACGTGCCGTAATCCAAAACATTCAGCCCCTGCATCGTTCTCTCCGAACTCACCGGGCAGTGACTTACGCGTTCTGCTGGGTGTTAGGCCTTTCTTCCTATTCGGCGCAACGCCAACTTAGTATTTGACGAAACTTTACGTCGAAAAAAAAGGACACCGCCGTATTGTATACGCGATCGTACACGCAAAGTTTGTAATTCCACTGCGCACACAACTACTATAGTAGTTGTGTGCGCACCGCAAAATACATACACCACGTAGTCCGATAACGACACTAAAAGTTTATTGCCCTTCCGTACGAACGACACAGCCTCCAAACACGCGGTACGATGCCTACGGCGTGTGTTATGTACGGTGCGCTAGACACCAAAAACAGAAGTTCACGTGTGTTCTGAGTTGACACAATACGTAAGAACCAACAGAGCGCACATCTGAGAGCTTCTTCGCATGCAAGTACCATGCATCAGTGATCAGCAATGAAGCGATCGTACGTACACGTGAAAAGTGACACCCGGTGCTTTCCGCAGTGCACGCGATTTGCACGGGGTATACGCAACAGCTGGACATTGCGTAGCTTTCCTAAAAACAAACACAGAAGGAACAGCACGAGTGAATCCACTGCGCCGCTTGCACGGCGAAAAAAAAAAGGCTGCAAAAGCTCCGCGACTCGCCAAATCGGTCGGTGCGCGCATGCGCTTGCAAACGACGCGCCGGAAATCGCAAAATGGTTAGCTGCTCCTTCGCTAGGAGGCGATGCGGGTGTTTGCGAGGTATTGCGAGGTGGAGGCTTCACGAATGTGACGTCAGGGCCTCTCCTTAGTATTCCTTCCTCCATGGTGTCAGTAGTAACACGTGTCACCAGCTCTCGATTACCCGGATTTTGGCTCCTTGACGCCCTCTGTATTTGACGTCGTACGCTTGACATTCCTTGACTTTCTCTGAAGCCCACTCGTCACTAAACCACTCCACAATTTGATTTTTAATCATCGGTGTTCATTAGGCTGCCGACAAAGACTTGCGAAGTATCATGAGCTCACGCGAAAATCTGAAAAGTACGTTAACTCATGAGGCGTCTAAAGCTTTCGCCACATTAAACCTAGGAATAACAAACTTAAATGTTAGACAGTATACGAGAGAACCACAAAGTCAAACGGCGCGAAATACATTAACCGAAGATTACTCGAAGGAGACCTCCATCTTCTACGGTCTCTTTCGGGGTGATCGCAACATCAAAATATCCACCAGGTGCACCATTCACATAGCGAGACACCTAGATTTCAATACGTTACATCAAGGAAATATGTTTATTTACGCCGACGCATAAGTTGTTTATGATGTAACCGATGTTGATGTGTGATGGATGACCCTGTTGAATAAACCAGGATTCTTAAGTACTACTCGTTTCAGAATTCTTATGGCGTGACCCCTGGTGCGATTGAATGCGTGTACCAAGTGAAGTCTGCATGAGTGCGAGTGCGGTGCTTGGTCGTCAAGATGCCTTTACAGGATATTTTCTTGGAGTGTCAGTCCCGTAAAAAGACCTCTAAGCTGACCCTCCTGGTTATTCAGTGCATTTTCTCATTGATCCACGTCATAAAGCTGATATTTAGCACTGTTGAGGATCTTGCTTTTAAAATCGTTTCGGGTGACAACGCGTGCAGATCGTAATAATGCACCAGTGGCATGCTGTGATACCAAAGATGGTGTTCACTTTAAAGAAGTAATTACTGATCTACCTCAAGAACGGTTGTTGGTATCTAGACGCTGGTGTGTTCCCCCCTGACATACGTTTGTTGATACAATGTCTCATTCTTATATATTGCGCCCATGTATTACCTGCCTACTTTCTAATAGGAAAGTTTCTTCAATAATCTATGGTAATCTCTTTCTGTGCTTCTACATAGTTACCTCTTTTCTCTCTCATACATATATTTGTATTTCGAAAAGGTAGCGTAAACAAAAAAAAAAAAATAACGCGTCAGTACGTCTATAGGGAAAAATAATGCTTTGCTGCTCAATAAATATTAAATACTGCAATATTGGTGCACTGACTAACAATTAAAGATGTGGTTGTCGCTGACGTATGTATAAAAAAACTTCGGCTTAAGACTTACCAATAATAGGGAAGATTGCTGCCCAAGAGAAAAGCCGGAGCAGATTGTGGGTTTTTGAGCTCATCTGTCAAAAACGTTTGTGATACGGAATCAAAATTTTCGATGCAATATGGCAGACGAGGGTTGCTAATATAGCAGCGCGGGAATCTACAGAGGCGTGCTTAATAAACACTCGTCTCGTGACATTCATAGGGAAGTACAACGGTACTGTAACGTGAAATCATCTGCAAACGTATTTATATCTAGAAGTACCATTGTAGTCAACTGAAATATAACGTACACATGTGGTAATCACGTAGAATAGCAAGAAGAAACAAATTAAGCAAAAAAAAAAAAAAAACTTGCAGGACTCTTGAGCTTCGCCTTCAATAGTAGGACGCGATAGCGTAATCGGGTGCCGTGCACACAGCCTTCTCAAGTGCTAGCCAGCTACGGTTCTCGGTGCATGCCTCCACCGTGCGTAATGAAACGGAAGACTTTGCGCATAACAATGCCCGTTTCAAGCTATCCTAGAATGGCTACTGCAAGTACAGCTGTTAAGAGCCCATAACGCCATAATTCTGCCTCTTGCGAATCAGCTGAGGGCCCACTATGTGTCGATAAAAACAACACGTGAAACTCTGTTCATGCTGTTGGTGCGGTGATGATGAAATATGCCTGAGCGCTTTGTAATGCGTGGGCCTTGAAAATAACCCCTCGTTGCGCCATTCGCATCTTTTGACGCCAAAGACAATTTTGCGCTTCGGCCATGCACTATTGTATGCGTTAAGCAGACTCATTCCATTTCATGACCTTCATATAGTGTTTTTTTACAATGAGGGTTCCCGTTGAGTGGACATGGAAAGGCACCATAACTCACGCCAATGCTAGCCAAAGTACCCATGTAATTTGATATTATCACCGAATTTCTAGCCAAATAGAGCAGAAGCGGTATTATCAACAGCCTTTACAATTGATGATTAAATAAAATCAGTTTGAATAAGTAAAGCCAGAACTTTAAGAAAAGAGCCATGGCACCAACTGGAAATTTTCGTCGCCAACGGGGTCCAAGAGTAGCCTATTTGGCGCAAAGTAGCCACCAACGGCAACCCTGTTTACAATGCAGTTTCAAGCAGTAGCGTCGCTGTGCGGTTGAACACCTGCTTGCCACGCAGATGGCCTGGGTTCGATTCCCACCCGAACAGAAAATATTTATTACATATTGTAAAGGAAGAGAAAAAAAAAGACAGCACCATTGCTGCGGGCCGGCTGTTCTTATTCTCCACGTCGTCCTCCTTCTCGTCTACATGCTAGCCGAGCGCGCGCCTGTACCCGAGCGCCGCTCCTGCACATTACACTCGGTCACGCTGCGAAATCCCATGGAAAGCTGCCTTTATAGTCTATAAAGTCTAAGTTACAAATTTTACGGCTATAGTTGCTTAGACGTGCATTTGTCCTTGTCCGTGTTGTCTAGCGGTGAACCCCTCAATTGTCTCTGGTGGGCGACCTTGGCTGTTGCGTGCCGGACGGTCACGGCCGCGCCGCAACTGCACTTCATGGGCTGCGAGACATGCTTCTGGTGGTCGGCTTTGGCTGTGTCGTGGAGGTAGCGGTGAAGGCGGCATGCACAAAGGGAGCAGCATTCGACGCGGCGTCGGTGTCTGCATGACTTCTTAGTACTTCTTTTCCACTTCTTTCGGGAATTCAGTCTCGTCAGCATCATTGTCCAGAACGGGAGAAGGAATATCGGGAGCTTTGTCAGACAAATGAATCCGTCGTGGCTTTGGCACAGCTGAGTGTGATCTTCTGCGTGATGTCAGCGAAACGTGATCTTGTGCCATCGACTTGTCTGGAGACGGCTCTCCAAGCTGCAGAAGCGGCTCCAGTTTGTCGGCGAGCACAGCGATGGAAGCCACAGGTTCATTTGGTGTCTCCACTGGAGGCGCACCGAGCACGACAGGAAGTGGCAGCTGCGCCTGCTCTGGCCGAGTAGTGCTCTCGGCCTCTCTCTGTGATATGGCGTCGGATGCCGGTGCAGTGACTGAGACGAGCAGCGGAGTGCACCATCTGTATACACCATCTCTTGTAGGGCAGGCAGGGAAGCTCCCTGTCTTGCGGCTCGAGGGCATCGATTGGCCATGAAGGCGGTGTCTTTCATGAGATCGATCTCCGACGGCGGGCAGATTGATGGAAGCCCGAGATACTGCTTCAAAGTGGTGCGGTTCGCAAATGACATGCGTGGTAGAGACACCGCTGGCAGGCAGGGGGTCGCAGGCTTGGGAAAGTGGGCGAAAAAGGCTGGTCAACTTCGCGCTCCATTCCGACCAGGACCGCTGCCTGACGCCTTCGTAAGCATGCCATGCTTTGGCAGCATCGCGAAGGTGGTCGATAACCACTCATCATTTCTACTGGTCCGTCCAGGCATGGCAGTTTCCGAGGGAGTTGATCGTATCGACCCATAGGAAGACATCGTCCTGGAAACCCTCGGAAATCGTGTAGCTCCCCATGCAGCCGCTGGTGGTAATGTGGTCTGCCAGGATCCGGAAGCTCTCGTGGCGAAATGGTTTAGCTCGTGGGCAAGTAAGGATGCCGCCCGAATGACGTCCGTGGGTTGGCCGAGCGAGGAGCCCGAGGAGCCAGGGGCGCAGCCAGAAGGTGGCACAGGACGCGCAGTTAGCAGACGCCAACCTGCCCAGTTGTTGCGACAGGCGCGTGGCGGCGCGGGTGATTTCCGCTGCATCATCGGATAAGCCGCCCGAGGAGCCCTCGGTGGCGGCCGTGAAGTATGTTGTCGCAGCGATCAGTGCGGCGGTGATGTCCTGGATAATGGAAGCGTCGGTATAATACCGTCGAGCCGCCGAGGAGGCCTGGACGCCTTCCCCGGACGGTGCTTCGAGCCCCGGCAGGTAAGCGGGTGCCGAGGAGGCCTGGACGCCGTCACCGAACTGGGCTTTCTGCGGCGGCAAGCTTGCGGATTCCATTGTCTCGGAAGCGTTGACGCCGTTCCTTGAGTGGCGGGTCCGCAACGCCGAAGACGCTGTAGCACAGGTGGCTTCTGCCGTAAGACTTCGTTTATGCCGACTGTGCCATTGTAAAGGAGGAGACAAGAGACAGCACCCTTGCTGCGGGCAGGGTGTTCTTATTCTCCACTTCGTCCTTTTTCTTTTCTACGTGCTAGCCGAACGCGCGCCTGTGCCCGAGTGCCGCTCCGTGCACATTACACTATTTTATTTGCGTCTTCCTCCATTTTTCGGTCGTGGACCAGAAGATTTTTCGCTCACAACAAACGACCTCCACAACAAACTTTCGGCAAAACGAGCTCTTTAAAGCTATCGCGTGGAAACTCTACTTAACTGCGTTTCTACCAAAGGCTCTCGACGAACCTCATGCCTTAAAGGGACACAAAACAGCAACACGAAGTTGGGCCGAGAAAAAGGATGGGCATTCGAGAATGCGTACAGGCTTTTGTTCGGTGCAAAAAAGATGGCTTATTAGTGCAGAAATGTCTAATCAAAGACGAAATATCTCTGCCTCAATTTCCCTCGTCTGCAATTTGGCGTGGACGCTGTGACGTATGAAATGTCATTGCTCTCAGCTAATCAGAGGGCACCATAATATGTCACTGCATTCGTAAGCGGCCACTCCCGCTTTTTCATGGCTGCTTCCGTGTTGCGTGCCTAGCTGCGTACCGAACAAGCTGCGTGCCGAGAAACGCTTGCGCGCTCGAGCCCAGCAACATGGTGAAAATTACACCAGCTACATCGAAGATGTGGTCGGCCTTTGCCGGCGTGCCAACCCGGCCATGACGGAAGCCGAGAAGATCGAACACATCTTGAAAGGTGTGCCTGACGATGCATTTCAGATGCTCTTCGCCAAGAACCCGCAATCGGTAGCGGCCGTGATTCATCTCTGTCAAAGCTATGACGAGCGCTGGAAGCAGCGTGAATGTACTCGTCGGGCCAGTGCGTCATGTACCACGATTTCCGCTTCAACGTCGGGTGGCATAGCGGGCACTCATTATGTCCCGCTCCTTGAGTTCAAGCAGTACTTACGCGAGGAGGTCGCGCGCCAGCTGTCCCTTGTGCCATATACCTTTGAACTTGCACCATCTACTTTGCCGCCATCGATTGAACGAGTCGTTCAGGAGCAACTGCCCGAGGTCCTAGCCGCAGCCCATGTACAACCTGTGGCTGTGGCTACAAGACTCCGTTTTTCGCTGCCTAATGTCGCTGCCGTCTCTGTTGAAGGTGTACCTATTTTAGCACTGGTTGACACTGGCGCCGTAGTGTCAGTAATGAATGAGAAATTTTGCCGCCGGCTCCGGAAAGTACCGACGTCTTTTCAAGACTTCGTTTTGAGCACTGCGAGTCGACAACAACTTCGCCCTTTTACTGCGTCCACGGCACGTGTTATTGTTGCAGAGGATATTTATGCCGTCGAGTTTGTAGAGCAGCCGCAGTGTTCCCACTAAGTTATACTGGGGTCGGGCTTTCTCTGCGCTCACCATGCGGTCATCGACTGTGCCCGCGCCGAAGTAGAGTGCTCGCCGTTATGCGACTCTGCTGCTGTCGACTCGCCACCTTCACCATCAAAAGTTTTTGTTGTCGTCGACACACGGATACCCCCTTCTCATCTGCGCAAGTACCACTTTCTTGCGCCATCTCTACTGGCTCGACTGCTCTTTTTACGCCGTCTGCAACCGCTTTCCGCTGCAAGTCCTTCCTGATTCCTTTCCCTGTTCTCACCATTCACGATGGACAAAGCGCAATTTATGTTTCTAATCCGTTTCCCACGCTTTCCGAATTACTTCGCGCAGAGTGCCTAGGCCTTCCCAATGACATTAATCCTTTGTGGGCGCATGTCGTTCCTCATCACTCGACTACGATTCATATTGACACCGTTTATTGCTCCCCGTTACCCTCTGAGCCATGATTCACCGAAGCACTTTCTCGATGTATCGACAGCAACATTACGGCCCAGCAGCGCACCGACATCATGGCCCTCCTCGAGCGCTTCCGCGCAAGCGTCGACTACCAGCAACCAAATTTGGGTCATGCCTCCACGGTATCTCACCAAATCGAAACTGGCATTCACGCTCTTTTACGTCAGCGTCCGTTGTTGTGCCACGCCCTTGCCACGCCCTTGCCAGCCCCGAACACCGACTCCGGTCGTCGTTCTACGCGACTGCAAGTCCACATACCAGAGCGGGAGGAACAATCAAGCCCCGCGCACGTTGTTGTTGGGCCGCACCCTTGCCGACGCCTTGCTGATTTCGCCGGGCCGGTCTTACCCCACCCTGTTGCGACAGGCGCTGTCAACAAGCCACCGTCTCCCAACAGGGTCACCAGAGCGGTCAACCCCAGTCTCGTGGTCCTTTCTCATCGACCAGGTACTGACCCGTGGAGGCGCAGACTTGGTCACTATTGTGCACCAGCAGGTGGTGCAGGATTGGCGGACTCCTGGCCACCGCGTGGAGAGGAGGATATGGGGGTGGACCCCAACCACCACATTTAATCCGGCGCATCGAGGAGCGCCGTGCCTGTTCGCCTGTTCGCCTGTTCAGCCTGTTCACGAAGACCGTCAACATGTAAATACTGTACATAAAGTATTTTCAGTCTTCCAACTTGTCCTGATGACTGCTCCGAGCACGACACCCGCACGCGTTCGCACCGGCCACGCAACCCCATTCCTAACAGTGGTGGCAGCGGTGGGGTCGGCCAGCATCAGCTACCCTGGTGTGGTGAGTGCCTGAAGTTTACCTCTCGTATTGCCAGACCTAGCTAGCGCTCTTTGATAGTAGGTTTTGGTTGTTTTGTTGTTGATTTCTAACTTTGTTCAGTCAGCCAAGAATTGGATGGTTTGACTGCTAAGTTAAAGGAGAGGGTAAACGAGGCGGAGTGAAGTTTCACGATGGACAAGTTCAATGTGCAGGACCTCCTTGAAATTTGCAAAGAGTTAGGGATTCGGGTTGGCTCCGATAAGCGTAAAACGACAGATCCTCCCGGTTATGGAGGCAGAGAAAGTGACTGTCGAGGAGGCCCAGGAAGCTCATGAGGATATTCGAGCTAGGAAAATCGCATTTCAGGAGAAAAAGGAAAAAGAGAAAGCTGCTCGAGAGATAAGGGAAAAAGAGAAAGCTGCCCGAGAGATAAGGGAAAAAAAGAAGGCTGCCCGAGAGATAAAGGACAGAGAAGAGAAAGCTGCCCAGAGGCAACGTGAGCTGGAGCTAAGAGAGATAGAACTTAGGCTATCAGCAGCAAGGCGTGTTTCCGCTTTAAGGGAGCCGGTAAAGATGGAAGACCTTTTGCAGCCGTTCGAAATTGGCAGGGACATCGCACTCTTTCTTGTCAATTTTGAGCGAACGTGCGAAAAGGCAGTATTCTCCCTCAAAAGTTGGCCACAGGAATTGCTAACACTTCTGCCCTGCGAGGCCGCCGATGTGGTAGCTAGACTCAGTAGAGAGGACGCTGAAGCGTATGACAGGGTCAAAGGGGCGCTATTGCGCAAATATAGCTCGTCTTTTAGGCATACGCTCAAGGCTAGACAATCGGATCGGCACACGCATGGGGGGAAGAGGGAAGATGAGTAACCGGCACGCGGAGTACCTTAGACGGGAGGAAGAAAAGCGTGATGAACAGCCGAAAGAAGGGCATGACATGGATTATAAAGATGGCATTTCAAATCCGTCTATTGATTTGAACCGCACGTTTGATACGCGGAGACCAGTTGTATGCTACATCTGCGGAGGAAAAGGTCATATAGCCAGAAGTTGCAGAAAGAGAAAGGTGTTCGCGACCATACGAGAGTCGGCCGAATTTGAAAGCCGAAAGTATGATGACCAATCGCAGTTTGACAATGCCACTTTGGCTAGCCCGTTGTGTGTCAGCGAGGCTGTGTTACCTGTAGAGTGCATACAGAGGGAGCAGTGCAGTACGTTTTCTGCATTTGAAAGAGAGGCCGACTGCGAAGGCCAAGGAGAAGGGTCCGTGTATGACAGCGATAGAGAATCGCGAATTGAGGGCACTTCTCAGAGCAAGCTGACTAGCTTAGAAAGCGTCACAGATGTCGTCCAGTCACAGGTACCAACTGGCGATGACCGCGAGGATAGCTCAGTTCAGCAGTTTGGAGCTTTGACTCCACAAGTAGAGAGTTGCGTACTAGTGAGTACGAGTAATGAGGCTCTGTGCAATGCGAGCCGTCCCGAGGGCAAGAGATCGCGTCGAAAGCGATGTAAGAGAGAGAATTCCGTACCTGAGAGTACGAGTGAGGCTCTGAGCACTGAGAGCCGTACAGAGGGCAGGAGACCGCGTCGAAAGCGTGGTAAAATAAAGAGCTCCCGTACAAGCAAGTACGATGGATGAGGCTTCTAGCATTGCGAGCCATCCCGAGGGCAAGAGATCGCGTCGAAAGCGATGTAAAAGAGAGAGTTCCGTACATGCGAGTACAATGGATGAGGCTGCTAGCCAGGTCAGCGCAGGTGAATCGGCCCGACAAGGCAACAGAGCTGAGGGATCGAAGGGAGCCTTGAGCTGTGAAACCGCCGATGACGCAACCCGAAGCGAAGTTGCGAGCAGCGAGAGACAGGTCCGCCGAAAACGTCGCCGCAAAATAAAGGAGCTAGCACGTGGGGCACAGCAAAGGCCCGAGACAGGTGGCACACCGCAGCGCGAGATAAAGGGTAGGTCATCGGCCAGTTCAGCGAAACGTCCTTTGAGGCGTAGAGTGAGGCGTAAACGGCGAAAGGGGAGAAGTAGGGGACAAAGATGTTCATCGCCGCGACGGAATGCACGGTTGAGGTGTGCAACTTTGCGAAGAGAAGAGTGTCGCAGTGGTCCTAGAAGAAAGGCCACAGTAGCAAAGCACCGCGCGGGAGCAAGCACAAAGATGGCATGGCCATTGTTTCCCCCCCGCTTTCCTGGGGTCCCCTCCGCCAAACTGACAGGAACCGGCCGAAATCCCGAATGAAGCGGGACGGCGTAGTTCAGCTGGTAGCACGTGCACGTTGTGGTCCCGGGAGTCGTCAAAATCCGCCAAGACCGCGACCGCCCCGTGTGCGATTGAAGTGAGACAGCTGTAGGCTTTTTGGAGAATGAGAGACAGGAATTTCTTGAAAGGATTTTTGTTTGTTGATTTTTGTTTTCAGGTAATGTTCCTTTGTTATCTCCGCGACGAGTTTGTTTAGCTGAACAGTTTCTTACTTTTGGTTTTCTTAAGCATTGTACGAGTTGTGTTTTTTTTATTAAGCCGTTAAGGATTGTACGGAAGCAGTGGTCGCATCAGAGCGCGCTGTCTGCGTAAAGAGTTTTCTTTGTTGTAAGAGCACGTCAGTCGCGAGTGAAGATTTGTGCTACCGCCAATGTTGAAAGAGTAGTAGCGTTTCTTGAGCGGAACTGAAGTTTAGTTGTTTTTGTACCTTTCATGTTTAGCGCGAAGTAGTTCACCGTCCTACAGGAGTAAATGAGCATTGTTGCGGAAGGTTTTTAGCGTAAAGCCAAAGGAGTTTTCGACATGCTCAAGTTTGAGAAGCGTTTGGTGCAGGGTATTTGGCACGAAACCAACGCCGATTTTGTCAGGTGCTCCTGATGTGTATGGCATCAAGTTATTTTCATTGCATGGTGTAGTTCGTGACCATTTAGGTTCAGACACGAGTTTAGATGACCTCAGTTTCGAGGGATATGGTGTACGGTTAGTGGTGAGTTAGTGTTTCAGCGCTCTATGAGTGTGAGTAGCGGGGTAGAGCTAAGGTGCACAGCAGTGCCCAGTGCGTTGTCGTTGAGGAGGGCCCAACTTTAGGTTCTGGCTCATCAGAAGGTCTTACGTGAGGTGGTTGCATTAACCACACGGGCCTGTTAGTACGCTGTTTATTCCCTTTACGTTTTTTATATTCAGGGAGTGTTTACGGATCGTATGATCACTTGATCTGAGAATTGGCGCTTTACCGAACGTTGAGGTTAGGGATACGTTTCAGAGAAATTACATCGCGAAGTGGCCGCTTCGTCTCATCTGCTTCACTGCACAAAGGATGCAGGAATG
>JALIZH010016885.1:0-95376 GCA_030522465.1 Rhipicephalus appendiculatus
ACAGCGCGAAAAACACATGACACACTGAAAGGAATGAATGAATGAATGAAAAACTTTATTTTACAAAGAAATTCTTCCGTCGAAGGAGGAGCCCTTAGTCCAGGGCTCCTGTGGCCTTTGCCATCTTGCGAGCTCTGTCGATCAGCTTGAGCTGTTCTTCAGGCTTCGAGCAGGACAGCGCAGCCTCCCACTGCTCCGGTGTTGGTGTGTTGTTTCTTGGCACTACCTTTGAGTGTTGGCAGGCCCATGTTACGTGATAAAGTGTTGGGTGTTCCCCGCATAGCGGGCATTTGTTTTCATATATTGCCGGATAGATTTTGCTTAGAAGACTGAGATTGGGGTACGTATTTGTCTGTAGCTGTCTCCAGGCAACCGACTGCTCTCTGCTGAGGTCCGGAAACGCAAACAGCGCTGACTCTCAAAATTTGAGGAAAGTCAGCGCTGTGTGCGAAAAAAGCACAGGACACACAAAAAAGCGAAGGCCCACAGCGCTGACTTTCAGCAATTTTTGAGTCAGCGCTGTGTGCGTTCCTGTTCTGTGTGTCCTGGGTTTTTCGCGATGTTTGTTAAGTTAGTTTTGCCGAAGGAGCGAAGTAATGAGTGTGATAGCAGCAAATCGTAATGCAAAACGAAGAAAGGCTAGCAGCTTCTGTACTATTAAGGCGAAAGCCTTTAATGTCTCATGCTCACGTCCGTCCGGCGTCCGTCCGTCCGGTGTCCGTCCCGCGTCCGGTGTCCGTCCGTCCGTCCGTCCGTCCGTCCGTCCGTCCGGATGTCCGTCTGTCCGTCCGTCAGTCCGTCCGTCCGGATGTCCGTCTGTCCGTCCGTCCATCCGGATGTCCGTCCGTCCGTCCGTCCGGTTGTCCGTCTGTCCGTCCGGATGTCCGTCTGTCCGTCCGGTGTCCGTCCGTCCATCCGGATGTCCGTCTGTCCGTCCGGATGTCCGTCCGTCCGTCCGTCCATCCGTCTGTCTGTCCGTCGGTCCGGATGTCCGTCTGTCCGGATGTCCGTCTGTCGGTCCGTCCGTCCGTCCGTCTGGATGTCCGTCCGTCTGTCCGTCTGTCCGTCCGTCCGTCCGGATGTCCGGATGTCCGTCCGTCCGTCAATCTGTCTATCCGTCCGTCCGTCCGTCCGTCCGGATGTCCATCTGTCCGTCCGGATGTCCGTCCGTCCGGATGTCCGTCTGTCCGTCCGTCCGTCCGGATGTCCGACTGTCCGTCCGTCCGTCCGGATGTCCGACTGTCCGTCCGTCCGTCAGTCTGTCCGTCCGTCCGTCAGTCTGTCCGTCCGTCCGTCCGCCCGTCCGGTGTCCGTCCGTCCGGTGTCCGTCCGTCCGGTGTCCGTCCGTCCGTCCGTCCGTCCGTACGTCGGTCTTTCCGTCCGTCTTTCCGTCAGTGGAATGGCCACACGCTTTCGCCGAACACACTTTGGAATGTACAAAGCGTCCTTCAATTTTTTTACTTTGAAATATATATATATGGCCAGCGCCGCCGTGCTGGTCCGTCATCTGAAGATCCGTCATCTGATCGAGGTGCACGTAAACAACGATGAGTGAATTATAGCCCAGTGAACCCCGTATTGATTTCTGCGTTCTAAGCTGCATGCAGGACACAGAGTTCGCAAACTCAGTACGACTGGGTTGACTCGCCGGAATAATGTCCATGGCGGTGGGGCTGGCTTGCTGATGCTCAGTGACGAAAACTTGAAATTCAAAGTAAAGTATTTTGCATGTGCTGTCTGACTCCTGTGTGTGGAGAGCTTTAACACTGTATACACCAAGAAAACGAAAATACCTCCCTTTTACGATGTCTCAAAATCGTGTCAGTATATACTTCCTTAACACGTCGCACAATGGCATGGCACGAGTATGACAAACATAAATGAGAGGTCATGCATGGTATATACTATACCAGAATGTACATGCATGCACGCATGACAAACATGTCATAGTGAAGGACACGACACGGCAAGACATGACATGTGCGTTGGTTTGTGTCAAAGCGAAATAATTCGGTGTATGCAGCGCCTCGCTGACTGCTTCGCATTACTTTGATTCACGCAGTGCGGGGGGATCTGCCGGATTATTTCATCGCTATGCAGTGTGAGCTAGGTCCGTGGAAGCACAAGCATACCACACATGAAGAAACAATGAACGCTGGTTATTTAAGCAAAGCGATAGCTTTATGACGTGGCTCAATTACAGGCGCCTCTCCTGGGACCACTGAAGTTCATCGGACGTACCATTAAGATTAAGATGAAAAAAATGCACGCTTGTGACATTATGGCGCTGTGATGATTAATGGACTGTGTATATTGGTATACAATGCTTCTGGACGGACTAAGTGGGCAAATATGTTGATCTGGCGAATCAACCATTTCATTTTCCCACATATACAAGTTCTTAAAATTTTATTCTGTTTTAGACGCGGTCCAGACGCTTGAGAAGTACTGCATTGCTTGTTTTTTCTTTTCGTTACTTCAGAATAGACACAGTGCCTCTATCTGTTATCTTATGCTAGGCAAACGATGAAAAAGTCGCGTACGGGAGGCCAGGAAACACGACGTGCGTGCACCAAATGCAAAGGTACACGCAAGCGAAAATGACTCCTCCTCGAAGGATTGACGCTAGGTGGCCACGGATTGCAGACGCGCGTCGCATCGGCTCCGAATATTTTCTATGGTTTTGGACAATTTCTTGCCAGCTATTCAGTCCGCACTACTCCCAAGTGACTGCGAAAGTCCTGTGGACTCTCCCGATATCATATTTGTGCAGGTGAGCCCGTATTCTGGCTACTTTGAGAAGATTCCCCGTACCGCCACGCTGGCACAACAGCCAAGCCAGTAGACCAGGCACGGTAGGCCTGACACGTCGGCGTCGCGTACGGGTGCTCCGCATCCGCTGCGCTGGCGTCCAAAATGGAAGTCGTGCAAGTCGACGGGGAGGAGCTATCGCCGACGGAGTTCGGGAAAGAACAAGGATGGTGCGAGGTCAAGCGTAATACCAAGAAAGCGGCCGGAGACGCCAACCCGGCGACGAACCAGCAAGCAACGCCAGCGTCTTCCAAGAAGGCGACGTTTATACAGAAGGCGACGCAGCACGTGCGGAAAATCACCATGGCGAGCCGAATGCCCAACCTGCCGACGGATGACTACAAGATCATCGTGCGACCCCGGGACGGCTTCAACGTTTCGCACTACCAGAAGGACCGCGTCCACTGCTGCATACGCAATGCCGCAGGGGTGGGACGCGAGGTAGCCGAAGAGGACAGCGTTTGTCTGAATGAGCGGCAAAACGTGATTGTGGTAAGCACGCCGTCAGAAGATCGCGCAAGACGATACGGAGGCATTTGCAAGCTGCGCATCGGCGACCGTGAGTTTGAAGCGAATGCCTACAGAGCGGCACCGGAGAATACGTCCAAGGGCCTCATCAAGGGCATATCACTAGACGAAAAGCCAACTGACGTCGTGAGAAGTCTCGTTAACCACCGTAATCCCAATGTCCTGCATGCCAAGCGCATGGGGAACACGACCAATGTGATCATCCTCTTCAACGGCTACTACGTGCCCCGTTGCGTGAACTACAGGCGGGATGGTGATCAGGTGCACTCTCTACAAGAAACATATCGACATGTGCTACGAGTGTGGTCGTCTGGGACACAGGGCCGACGTGTGCCCCAACCCGAACGACAAGAAGTGCCGAGGGTGCGGATGCAGCAACCCGCCAGACGATCATTGGTGCGAGCCGGTGTGCCTACTGTGCGGAAAGGGTCACCTTACCGGAGACCGCAAGTGCAAAGCCAAGTACAAGACACCCTACCTCGTCAAGCGACGACAGTGGGAGCGCAGATTGCGCGAGGAGGCTAAGGGCGCCTATAGCAGTAGCAGCACCGTCCACGACGGAGAGGAGGGCTCCCGACGACGCTACGCACCGAGACGACGGAGCGGCTACAGTCGATCGGTCTCGAGGGGGAGCCGCACTCGCTCCCGTAATCGTTCACGAACCCACTCTCGCAGCGTCTTCCGACCCCGTTCAGCGAGGGCTGGCAGCAAGTCGACGACCCGAGCCAACCATGCCGCTGCAGTCAAAGGGCGGAGCAGAATTCGACCCCCCCTAACGTCAGGTGGGTGGACGTCGCCTCCGGACGCGCGCCTCGCGCATCGCAAACGCGAACCGAGACTGCCACACATAGAAATGCCGACGTAGACCGACGCGAAAGTTGTGCTTACACTACCAACAGAGAACCAGAAAGTTCAATACAGAAACAGTTGGATCATTTCGAAGCAGTAATCAAACAACTACAGCAGGAAAATGCAAGGTTAAGAAACGAAATTGCCACGTTGAAGGGGGAAACCCCGACAGTCTCCATTCCTTCTTCTATTAAACCCGTCGCAGCCGACGCGGCTGCTAGTACAGTCCCGAACGCGGAGGAAGTCATGGAGCAGCAAGACGCGCATCCCGCACCCGCTAAACGTAAGGCGCTAGACCCGGAACAGGCTGAGGTCAAATCGCAGAAACGCGAGGAGAAACTCCACGAGCGAGTCGATAGACTCGAAGACAAGATAGACGCGATGATGGCCCAACAAGCGCAGCAAACGGCGCAACTTAACAGCGCAATAGCTCAACAAACCGCGCAAACCGAACAGTTGAGCGTTGCGATATCTCAGCTCGCACAAATGGTCGCGACGCTGCAAGCGCGCATCGACAATATCGAAATGCGGCTCCCGGCTGGAGCGGGTCGTCCAGTACGGACGACCGGAAAAACGTATTTTAGGCCGTCACCCGATGAAGAGGCGCAGGATCAGTTGGACGGCAAATAATAACACGTACAGTCACCATGGCTTCACACGCAACCACACAACCACACCACCCACGACAGCATAACACACGGAACACGTTCACGATCTGGCAGTTGAATTGTAGGGGGGTACAGGAGGAAACTGGGCGCATCTCCAACAATTCCTACGTAGCTGGGCACAGCCGGACGTAATACTTTTGCAGGAAACCAACGACCCGGTCAATATGGCGGTGTACAAAGCGATAGATGAGGCTGTGAACGCGGGAGCAACGCCGGTCGCTGCAACGCTAGTGCGACGCAACCTCCCCGTGGCGCGACGCGAACTCAAGAACGTCAGCATACCGCACGTACTCATAGAGCTCATTCCGCGGAAAAAGAGCGGCCCTGGCCTGTTTGTCCTGAACGTGTGTAGCAGACCCAAAGCCAAACATCGGTTTAGCACGATACTGCGCCTTTCGCAGTATCGTGCTAAATTAAAATAGTAACATCGGGCGGCGCCGTCATCCCACAAGTTAACAACATTAGAGTACTGGGCTTGCGCCTGTCGGCCAATGGACACAACGGCGAAACCATACGCAGACTAGAAGGTGCTGTCAATGGAACGATCCGGTTGCTGCAACGCATAACAAATCGCCATAGCGGAATGAAGGAACGCAATACCATCCGTCTGGTACATGCTTTCGTTATGACCCACATAACGTACGTCGCCTCCTACCTCAAGTGGCAGGTGACTGAACGAACCAAACTAGACCGTCTCATTCGCAAGGCGTACAAACGCGCAATAGGATTGTCGATAAATACCGGCACGGAAAAATTTCTCGCGCTGGGGTTACACAATACCCTAGACGAGCTAATCGAAGCTCACAACATCGCCCAGTACGAGCGTTTGGCAAAAACCAGAACCGGTCGACACATCCTCGAGACGCTGGGCATAAACTACCACACGCAGCGTGGCGAAAAGGTCGGGATACCCAGACATATTCGCGAGCGCATCGTCGTTCTGCCGTTACCCAAGAACATGCACCCTACGCATCACATCGGTCGTCGCAACAAGCGCGCGCAAGACCTGGAAACGAAATTTGGCAACAGTAAAGACACCGTTTACGTAGACGCGGCCCGTTACGAGCGCCAACGCGGTTTCGGGGTCGCGATCACGAATCGCGTTGGAACTTGCATCGCAAGCGCTACGATACGCACAGAAGAAACGGAGGCGGCCGAAGAAGCGGCGATAGCCCTCGCGATAGCTACCACGGACGCCGAGGTGATCATAGGCGACTCTCAGGCGGCCATACGCAATTACGCCAGCGGCCGGATCTCCCGCGAAGCGGCACACATTCTCAACATTCGTGAAGGCAACATTTGCCGCAAAAACGACAGTTTCCTCGTATGGACCCCCGCCCACACGGACCCTCCGCTCGCGGGCAACGCGACTGCCCACGCCGCGGCTCGAGGCCTTGCACGCCGAGCTGTGGCGCCTGCCGGCAGTCCCTCGCACACCTCGAGCACGATGCGGGAGTGGACGTGGGGGGGATCGCATGACCACTTTCAGAGACATCACACAACACTACAGATTGAACAGATGCAAAAAAAATGAAGGACACTTTGTACATTCTAAAGTGTGTTCGGCGAAAGCGTGTGGCCGTTCCACTGACTATGCCATGTCTTTTTTTTCTTTTACACTCTCAGTGGGATAACACACAAAGCGAATGTGTGCGTGTTTTCTTTTTTTAATTTTTTTACGCGAGTCGCAGCGAGACGCGAGACTAATCTTCCTCCGTTCGCATGCGTTAGTATTTTCTCGCGCTTTGTGCATCGTGCAAACGCCATAGCGTTCCAGCGCTCAAATTGACGGGCCCTTTGTAAATTCGAAGGTGTATTCCGTGAACGCCTGTGTCCGTTGAGACGGCGTCGGTCAGAATGATAGCAAACGCTGGGCACAGCGAAGCTACGCAAGCAAAGAGCGAGCGCTGTAGAGTCCGACGCGACCGGCGTCCGTTTGCGCATCCCGGCGGCCACCTGGCTCGTGCCAGAGCTCGGATGGACGGGACGGACGGACATGGACGGACGGACGGTCGGACAGACAGACAGACAGACAGACAGACAGACAGACAGGCAGACAGACAGACGGATGGACGGACGGACGGACCCCGGACGGACACCGGACCGACAGACGGACCCCGGACGGACGGACGGACGGACGGACAGCGGACCGACAGACGGACGGACGGACGGACAGACGGACGGACGGACGGACGGACGGACACCGGACGGACAGACGGACGGACACTGGACGGACACCGGACGGACGGACACTGGACGGACGGACGGACGGACACCGGACGGACGGACGGACAGCGGACGCCGGACGGACACCGGACGGACGTGAGCATGAGACATTAAAGGCTTTCGCCTGAATACCCACCACCACACGACAAACTAAACAAGAAACAGGAGGTTGCCTGGAGGCAATTACAGACTCGCACGTACCCAAACCCAGTGATTCTGCGCCTCTGTTATCCAGACATTTATACGTCCGACGACTGTAAAGTGTCCGGAGCCAGAGCGACGCTGCAGCACATGCTGTGGGAGTGTACGGTAGCGAGCAGCAGTCCCCTACGAACCGGGTAGACGCGGCAGTCTCGAACCGCGAGGCGCGATGGGAGGCGGCTCTGCTCAGCCATGACCTCGCCGATCAACTGTGGGCCGTCCGGCACGCCCAGGAAGCTGCCCGTGTCCAAGGACTCGAGGCCGTCACCTAGGCTGGACATACCGCCGGACATTTTCAATAAAGTTTTTACTCACTCACTCCTCCTCGAAGCAACTGGTGAAGGCATGCGGACCACATAACAATGGTTATTGCCATGCGTGTTCTCATTTGGACAGAGAAACACGCTTCCGGCTTCCACAAGTAAACCACTAACTTGCTGAAAAATGTTATGCTACATCCTGTTTCAATCCAATAAACCTTATTCCAATGAAGCCAGGTATGGTGATGTAGTGACAATGTCGGCTGTGTTGCCGGCTCGATATAATTCGCTGACGTGTAACATCAAAACGAAAATGCAGCGTAACTATAGACGGGCGCAATTTAAGAAGCCTGGAGAGGCCCCTCCGCCCAAACGACCGAAGCGCGGTAGCTGATCGCCTCCGCGACTAAAGAAGTAGTCCCGCTTACGCCCTGTTGTGCCACGCCCTTGCCATGCCCTTGCCAGCCCCGAACACCGACTCCGGTCGTCGTTCTACGCGACTGCAAGTCCACATACCAGAGCGGGAGGAACAACAAAGCCCCGCGCACGTTGCTGTTGGGCCGCACCCTTGCCGACGCCTTGCTGATTTCGCCGGGCCGGTCTTACCCCACCCTGTTGCGACAGGCGCTGTCAACAAGCCACCGTCTCCCCAACAGGGTCACCAGAGCGGTCATTACCCAGTCTCGTGGTCCTTCGTCATCGTACAGGTACTGACCCTGGAGGCGAAGGCGTGGTCACTATTGTGCACCAGCAGGTGGTGCAGGATTGGCGGACTCTTGGCCACCGCTTGGAGAGGAGGATATGGGGGTGGACCCCAACCACCAC
The DNA here is from genome assembly GCA_030522465.1 of Rhipicephalus appendiculatus. Taxonomy (NCBI): domain Eukaryota; kingdom Metazoa; phylum Arthropoda; class Arachnida; order Ixodida; family Ixodidae; genus Rhipicephalus; species Rhipicephalus appendiculatus. The sequence continues at coordinate 8,369 of JALIZH010016885.1, forward strand.
ATTTAATCCGGCGCATCGAGGAGCGCCGTACCTGTTCAGCCTGTTCAGCCTGTTCACGAAGACCGTCAACATGTAAATACTCTGTATAAAGTATTTTCCGTCTTCCAACTTGTCCTGATGACTGCTCCGAGCACGACACCCGCACGCGTCCGCACCGGCCACGCAACCTCATTCGTAACTGTGGTGGCAGCGGTGGGATACGACGCAACCCCATTCCTAACAGCCCTCAGCAATGTTCTCCGAAGTCGGGGTCACCAGTCTCCGGCTCAGGACGTAGGTAAGTATGGAGCGCGCGCCAATTGGTGCTTGCTCGTGTGCATCTGGTTTTGAGTAGAAAAGGCCGCAGACGTGTTCCCGACAATAGTAGTCGTACCTGACTTTATCTGCAGTTGCACCCGACTGCAGGATGCAAAATAACACCTATAACTTTAAACGCTTTACTATATGTCGCTTTATGCGCTTTGGCAGGCTTAGGATAAAATCTCCACAAGCCGTCGTTGTCTTTTTATTTGCTCTTCTTTCTTTTAACTTTTGCGGCCTCTTGTTTATGAACTGGAACACGTGACACGTCACTCACCAGACCGACGACGGTGCTCGCCAGCTGGAAGGCATCCGTGTAGATCACGGAGTAGAGGCCGCCCAGCGTCGTGTAGAAGAGGATGACGCCGGTAGACAACATGATGAAAAATGGAGAGTCCATCTGCGTTACTGCCGCCATCATGTCGCCTGCATAAGCAGTATGAAGGATTTTCAGTAAGCGGGACGGTGTCACGCTTGCTTAAACACGGTCCCAGGTGTGCGTGTGTGTGTGCGCGCGCAGCGATGACTTGGATAACTGAATACAGGTGCACGGGGCATTGCTCCGGACGGATGACAATTGCTACTTTCTAGAATTCCGCATGTTAATTATTGCTTTTAGAATTCCGCATGTAATTATTGCGTTTATTAAGGAACTAGCACAAGTGAAGCGATCAGCGGTCCGAAACGTAGCAAGTACGAGAACCAACCACGGTCCTCGTCTTCGTCTTTCACTGGCACTGTTGTCTGCGCCCTATCCTTTCTACAAATCACTCCCCCGCGGAAAAGGAGCCACCCTGGCGACTTAAGGAACAGGTACGACTGGTGGGTCATAGTGCGGCTTCAGTCGGTCGACGTCAACAGTCTCACTGCCACGGCGGCGGCGGCGGTCTGTGGACGATTGAACGGGCTCGACAATATAGTTGACCGGGGAAGCTTGACGTAGGACGCGGTAGGGGCCTTCGTACTTAGGCAGTAGCTTCGTGGAAAGGCAAGGAGCACAGGATGGAACGCGAAGCCATACCAACGTTCCAGGCGAATATGACTGGGGAGGTAGGTTGGCGTCATGGCGGTCCTTCTGGCGTGCTTGCTTCAAACACACAATTCAAGAGTTACAGTGATAAAACGCCCGCCACCCTTTAGGGAGTGGCGGAAGAACTAATGCATTAAGGTTCGTTGTTCCACGACTCCGCTGAGGGAAAAAAAAGATTTTTGCATACGGACAGCGATCGACGCGAAGAAATCAAGGAGGTACGCCACATACAGTTCCACTGTAAAAGTTAAGTATATGAAACTCTGTTCTATGCCCTGCGAGATCTTAAACGGAATGTCAATCTATTGAGGCCGTAATAGATTAAGTTGCCGACTAATAGGCGGAAGATGTAAGTTGAATTGAGTTAGGTGGTGCCGTGCGGCTCACCCAGTGCTGACAGTATGGCGGCTGTCCAGAAGACTTCTCCGCAGATGGCGGGGACGCAGAGGGGCAGTGCGATCCAGCGGCCGTAGTGCAGCTGGAACGGGTCGAGCATCGTGATCGCTCTGGTCACGTGCATCTTACCCGCGAAGAGCCAGCCGCCTGCGATTTGAAGCGCACTGTAGTCGGCGACGACACAACGAGGATAACGAGAGGCATTGACGAACATCTCGAGTGCCCCATCGAAGCTTCCTTCGTTTGACGATTGCTAGCACTACAAAGTGCAAGATGAGCCGTAGTTTATTCGGCATGACATCGCACGCGTAACGTGGGACATAATGAGTTCATTAGTACCAGCGTCACGTTCTCTTTTCGTTCACTTTCATTTCCAATTTCAATTGATTTTAAGTATAAGCATCAGTGCAGAGAGGGCCTGGAGTTGCCCCACACCATGCAAATAAGGGGGGCGTACAATTTGGCCCACACCATGCAAATTTGTGACGATTATGGCCGGTGAAGACCACGTACATTTGAAGAATTGTTGACGACCACCGCGGCGGTGTAGAGGTTATGGTGCTCGGCTGCTGACCCGAAGGTCGTGAGTCCGATCCCGGCCTCGGTGGTCACATTTCAATGGAGGCGAAATCGTAGAAGCCCGTGCACTGTGCGATGTCAGTACACGTTAAAAGAACACCAGATGGTCGACATTCCCGGAGCCCTCCTCTGCGGCGTGCCTCATAATCATATCGTGGTTTTGGGACGTAAAACACCCACAAATTAAAAAAAAATTCCCCATCTCCCGCTAAAGGGAACCATGTGTGGATGCGAAGCAGCGGGGAGATAATTAGCTTGAGCGGGAGGAACGTCGCCGCTCTCATTTCACGGCAGCGGTCCGGGCGCTCATCGCGGCGCTGCACACGAGAGAGAATGAGGTGCGCGGGCTCCGTCATTTTCATACCGTGGAACTACCGTGGCACCCCCCAGCGGAGGATGCAGCTGTCACACCACCTGTCGTGCGCGCCGCTCCGTAGAGGATTAGGACGAGGGGGGACCGTAGGAGAGGAGAGAAAGGGGGAGTGGACGTGCATGCGCTGTGGGGGGTGGGGGGACGCGGGAGCCGCTCCGTAGAGTAGAGGATTCCTAGAGGAGAGAAAGGGGGAGCGATGGAGAGGAGAGAGAGAGAGGGGGGAGGGGATGCGCATGAGCTGTGGGGGGTGTGGGACGCGGGACGCAGGAAGGAGGGTGGGACAAAGCCTCCGCAAGCACATGCAAGCAAGATCAAGGAATGGAGTCAACGTGGGCGACAGACACCACCAATAGTGAGCGTTATTAGATGCGAAGCATCTTATGCTCGGGGCTCTGTCCGTCCGCCGTCCCGCGTCCGCCGTCCCGCGTCCCGCGTCCGGCCACTTTCATGAAGTAGGGAAGCACCCATTATGCGAACCAGAACACTGTAGTAATATGAAGGCCGTCAACCACTATCACAGTCATCAGAGTCATGGCTGAGAGCACAGAGAGGCTGCTTAGCAATGGCTAGGCAGGTGGCGTCTGTCGCCCAGGTTGACCACATTCCTTGATCTTGCTTGCATGTGTTTGGAGGGGGCTTAGTCCGTCCCTCCTTCCGCGTCCCACAGCGCATGCGCGTCCCCTCCCCCCTCTCTCTCCTACGCTCACCCCCTTTCTCTACTCTAGGAATCCTGTACTCTACGGAGCGGTCCCCGCGTCCCACACCCCCTACAGCGCATGCGCGTCCCCTCCCCCCTCTCTCTCCTACGCTCACCCCCCATTCTCTACTCTAGGAATCCTCTACTCTACGGAGCGGCTCCCGCGTCCCACAGCGCATACATTTCCCTTCCTCCTGTCCTCTAGGAATCCTCTACGGAGCGGCGCGCACGACAGGTGGTGTGACAGCTGCATACTCCGCTGGGGGGCGCCACGGTAGTTCAGCGGTATGAAAATAAGGGAGCGCGCGCGCCTCATTCTTTCTTCTGTGCAGCGCCGCGATGAGCGCCGGGACCGCTGCCGTGAAATGAGAGCGGCGACGTTCCTCCCGCTCAAGCTGATTATCTCCCCACTGCTTCGCATCCACGCATGGTTCCCTTTAGCGGGAGATGGGGAAGTTTTGTGTGCTTGCACCCACCACATGCCTAGTCCATTGCTAAGCAGCCACTGTGGGTGCTCTCGGCTATGACTCTGGTAACTGTGGCGGTGGTTGACGGCCTTATTGTACTGGTGGTTGGCCCCCCTACTTCATGTAAGTGACCGGACGCGGGACGCCAGACGCGGGACGCGAGAGGGATGGACACAGCGCCGAGCATAAGGTTGCCCCCACACCATGCAAATAAGGGGGGCGTACAATTTGGCCCACACCATGCAAATTTGTGACGATTATGGCCGGTGAAGACCACGTACATTTGAAGAATTGTTGACGACCACCGCGGCGGTGTAGAGGTTATGGTGCTCGGCTGCTGACCCGAAGGTCGTGAGTCCGATCCCGGCCTCGGTGGTCACATTTCAATGGAGGCGAAATCGTAGAAGCCCGTGCACTGTGCGATGTCAGTACACGTTAAAAGAACACCAGATGGTCGAAATTCCCGGAGCCCTCCTCTGCGGCGTGCCTCATAATCATATCGTGGTTTTGGGACGTAAAACACCCACAAATTAAAAAAAAATTCCCCATCTCCCGCTAAAGGGAACCATGTGTGGATGCGAAGCAGCGGGGAGATAATCAGCTTGAGCGGGAGGAACGTCGCCGCTCTCATTTCACGGCAGTGGTCCGGGCGCTCATCGCGGCGCTGCACAGGAGAGACAATGAGGCGCGCGCGCTCCGTCATTTTCATACCGCGGAACTACCGTGGCGCCCCCCAGCGGAGTATGCAGCTGTCACACCACCTGTCGTGCGCACCGCTCCGCAGAGGATTCCTAGAGGAAAGGACGGGGGGGGGGGGGGGACCGTAGAAGAGGAGAGAGAGGGGACGTGCATGCCCTGTGAAGGTGTGGGGCGCGGGAGCCGCTCCGTGGAGTAGAGGATTCATAGAGGAGAGAGGGGGGAGAGGACGCGCATGCGCTGTGGGCGCCGCTCCTTAGAGTAGACGATTCCTAGAGTAGAGGAACGGGGTGAGCGTAGGAGAGCATAGGGGAGGCGCATGCGCTGTGGGGGGTGTGGGACGCGGGGGGCCGCTCCGTAGAGTAGAGGATTCCTAGAGGAGAGAAAGGGGGGTGAGCGTAGGAGAGAGGGGGGAGGGGACGCGCTGTGGTGGTGTGGGACGCGGGAAGGAGGGACGGACTAAGCCCCCTCCAAACACATGCAAGCAAGATTAAGGAATGGGGTCAACCTGGGCGACAGACACCACCTGCCTAGCCATTGCTAAGCAGCCTCTCTGTGCTCTCGGCCATGACTCAAGGAATGGGATCAACCTGGGCGACAGACACCACCTGCCTAGCCATTGCTAAGCAGCCTCTCTATGCTCTCGGCCATGACTCAAGGAATGGGGTCAACCTGGGCGACAAACACCACCTGCCTAGCCATTGCTGAGCAGCCTCTCTGTGCTCTCGGCCATGACTCTGATGACTGTGTTAAGGTTGACGGCCTTCATATTACTACAGTGTTCTGGTTCGCATAATGGGGGGCTTCCCTACTTCATGAAAGTGGCCGGACGCGGGACGGGGGACGGGGGACGGCGGACGGGGGACGCGGGACGCGGGACGGACACGGGAGCCCCGAGCATAAGATGCTTAGCATCTAAAACCGACACAATTGATCTAAAACCATAGCCGGCTTGGTTCAGACTTCAATGCTATTATGAATTATCATCATACCGTTGCGAATCGCTGCATAGCTGAATTATCGGAGGGCTGCGCACGCGTTGTTTTGGAGGTAGTTCATATTGAAATATTGGCAGCGCAAACTGACGGGACACAGAAAGAGGACACAAACAAGCGCAGACTGAAACTTGGATTTATTCACAGAAGATAATATATACCAGAAAAAACACGAAGGGAAAGGGAAAAACAAGAGGGAAGGGTCCACCAAAATCAAGTGTCGTCCAGAAACGAGATCTCACAATCTAATAGCGATAATGCCGATAAGTGTGTCAGCTCTGCTTCCATATCGCTATTAGATTGTGAATCTGTTTCTGGACGACACTCATTTTGGTGGACCCTTCCCTCTTGCTCTTTCCCTTTCCCTTCGTGTTTTTTCTGGTATATATTATCTTCTGTGAATAAATCCAAGTTTCAGTCTACTGTCCTCTTTCTGTGTTGTCAGTTTCTGCCAATATTTCAATATGAATCTATACCAACTAGCCCGCCTTACAACCCTTCTGCAATTTGGAGGTAGTTGTTCCAGACCTCCGACAGCAGGTGCATTCCCATTCTTTCTTATTTCCTATATTCCGTATTAAGTACAGAAATAAAATTACTGAACAACATAATTTAAAACACATACCTTCATTCAGCCTTTGCATAATTTCATTACACGCTGCATTGATATGGTCGCAAAGAAAGTCCGAGTTTTATGCCCCACCTAGTATTATTAGATGAGAAGCATATTATGCTCGGGACTATGTCCGTCCCTCCCTCCCGCGTCCCTCCCGTGTCCATCTCGCGTCCCGCGTCCGGCCACTTTCACGAAGTAGGGAAGCACCCATTATGCGAACCAGAACAGTGTAGTAATATGAAGGCCGTCAACCACTACCGCAGTCATCAGAGTCATGGCCGAGAGCACAGAGAGGCTGCTTAGCAATGGCTAGGCAGGTGGTGTCTGTCGCCCAGGTTGACCCCATTCCTTGATCTTGCTTGCATGTGTTTGGAGGGGGGCTTAGTCCGTTCCTCCATCCCGCGTTCCACACCACCACAGCGCATGCGCGTCCCCTCCTCTCTCTCCTCTCCTACGCTCAAACCCCTTTCTCTCCTCTAGGAATCCTCTACTCTACGGAGCCGCGCCCGCGTCCCACACTCCCCACAGCGCATGCGCGTCCCCTCCCCCCTATCCTCTCCTACGCTCACCCCCTATCTCAACTCTAGGAATCCTCTACGGAGCGGCGCGCACGAAAGTGGTGCGACAGCTGCATACTCCGCTGGGGGGCGCCAAGGTGGTTCCGCGGTATGAAAATGACGGAGCGCGCGCGCCTCATGCTCTCTCCTGTGCAGCGCCGCGATGAGCGCCCGCACCGCTGCCGTGAAACGAGAGCGGCGACGTTCCTCCCGCTCCAGCTAATTATCTCCCCGCTGCTTCGCATCCACACATGGTTCCCTTTAGCGGGAGGTGGGGAAGTTTCTTCTACCCGCCATGGTGATCTAGTGGTTATGGAGCTCGACTGCTGACCCGAAGGTCGCGGGATCGAATCCCGGCCGTGGTGGCCGCATTTCGATGGAGGCGAAATGCTAGACGCCCGTGTTCTTGAAGGTGCACGTTGAAGCACACCAGATGGTTAAAGGAGTCCTGACACAAAAACTTTGGCCTCGCGTTTTTTTGCTGCAATGTTTTGCTGGGGGGCCTGTTAGTCATAACACGGCACATCGTTTGCTGCAGCGCGCGACAGATAATTAATTACAAGCTCCTCATTACTGACACAGCCTCAGTTTCGGTTTGACAGAGCTCCAAAAACGACAAGCCGCCGGGTGCAACTATCACCACCTAGCGAGTGAAACGCTCTGTCACGGAGCACACAGAACAGTGACGCACTTGCGCGCGGTCTGCATCGTCTGCTTGCATTCGCTTGTCACCCATGCTGCGTGATGTCGTCGCCGTTATCGTCCTCGCTGTCGTCGTCGGGCTCATCGTCGTCTGATGGCGACAATTTTCTTGCGACGGGGATGGAAGGAATTTACGACGGGGCGAATCACTTCAGGTTTGACCCGCTGGCGAGGAGTGCTTCGTCGGGAAGCGGCAACGATACCAGCGACGACGACCACGATGAACCTCGCGTCGGCAATGTACTATGGTAAGAACCGACACATTCGTGCACAAATGTTCTGCAGGGCAATTCATTTAGCCAAAGTACGTTCGCTTCTACGTTCAATATCCGATTGAATCACTTGATAACATTGTGATGCCCTTCAAGTTGTTGGTGCCGAAGAAAGCTAGGTAACACCAGAGCACCAGACGTGAGCGATGCACAGGGTGGAGTCGGAAGACCCATGTACGCCAAGTTCCGGCGCCTGTGTGGTAAAGCAATGCTCCTCGAAATGGAGCCCGCAAACGCGACTGTTCTGCACGGGGGGACCAGTCCTGATACTCCTGACGTTCACAAGCGCACACGAACTCGATCCACTTCTGCCGCCGAGGTTCGTCGCGGGGAAACGTATGCAGCGATACGCCTGATCCCGACTTCGACGTGCAGAAGGAAACGGCGCAGAAGGATTTCGGCATTGTGGCCTGTCAATGCAGCCCAGGCAGCACAGAGAAATCAAGAAGCCCTTGGGAGCAGGAAACGGGAAAGCTGTAGTGTTGCCAAACACAAAACTTTCAACGCGTGCGCCGCGTCAGCGCCTCCTCTTGGCCGCGGCCACACACTCGCGAGCAGCCGCCGAGCAGTCACCAACAGCGCAGTGGCGAGCGCGCCAAAACAGAAATGGCGGCTACGACGTCATCATAACCGGTTGTACCGGGAAGTAGGGGGGTCACCTCGGGTCACTTCCGAGGGTGTCAATGCCGCCAGGTGCGGCCTAGAATGCTGGATCACGCACGCGAACTTCAAAATTCATATAAAATACCTTCCAAGCTTTATTCGCTGTCGATATTTTGCAGATGGTACACGCATGTACACGGGAAGCGATCCAGCAGGCTATCTCGGCCGCGAAATTTTGTGTCAGTACCCCTTTAAAACTTTCGGAGCCCTCCACTATGGAGCCCTCATAAACACACCGTAGTTTTTGTAAGTAAAACCCAACTGTTATTATTACTATTATTCCCTGCAATGTCCAGTGCTGAGAATTTCTGCGCTTGTCCGAGACCTGCATCTATTCTTTTTTTCCACATCGCGACAAGCGCTGGCAAACTTTGGGAGTGTGAAGTGTGTTGTAATAATGACATGCATTTCATGTTTCTTTTTTTCACGCGAAGTGCTCAGTGTACTGCATTCGCTGTATGAGCAGTTCCGAAACAATATCTGCAGTTTTACATTCTAAACTAACAATTCAGAGGAAGGGACACCCACGCAGAGCGGTCGCAATTTTGAAAGATTTGTACTGACTTATTTTCGCGTCCCTCCGTCTAACTCTCTGCCTTCCCAGACTGCATTTCCCATCCCTTGGTAACCATTCTGTTGCTCTTACTGTCCACAGCGGTTGTCTGTTCTTCGCATTACATGGACAGCCCAGGTCCATTTCTTTCGCTTGATGTCAACTACAGGGTATCTGCAACTCCTGTTTGTTCCCTGACCCATTCTACTGTCCTCCAATCTCTCAATGTTATTCCTATCATTTTACGTTCCATTACCCGCTGCGTGGTCCTCACCTCTTGCTCTAGTCGTTCTGTTATTCTCCATGTTTCAGACCCACATGTTTGAACAGGCACTATGCAGTGGTTGTATACTTTTCGCTTTAATGAGGGTGGTAGACTTCCTGAAATTATTTGGGAGTGCCTGCCGAATGCGCTCTAGTCTATTCTCTTTCTTCGGTGAATTTCGTTTTCGTGATTAGGTTCTCCTGTTTAATGGTCTTCCTTGATATACATATTCTTATATATCCTCCAACCTATGGTTTTCGATCTTAAACTTTCTGCGTGCATGACGCACACCGCTTAAATGTAATAATTACAGAAACTTTTAATTGGTTCTATTAAACTGGTTTCAAAACATTTTGGCAGCCTGGAGGTCGATGTGAAAGCGTACGTGCCAATATTTCCGTATCATCCAAAGAGTTAAAGCAGGAAATATTTGAGTGGGCGTGGGGGGGATGGGTCGAGACCCACTAACACCTACCACCTTTAACGGGCCATACCAAGTGCCTGGGTGGGACCCCGGTGGTTGGGGCTAGTTGAACGCTCTAACTGAAGCGTCAGCGTTGCGCAGTACGCGGTATGCTAACGGGGGTGTTTTAGCAATATCGTCTTATATGCTATTTTTGTAATATTTCATTCCTACGGGGCCTTTTCGTGTAGTAGAAATTTCAAGAGAAGCAAATATTTCATCCAGGCAATGCTAAGCCTCGCTTTTTTTTTTTTAATAAGCGGCCGTGGTTGGGATAAGGCTGTCGCCTCTAAACTTACCTATCAGGAGGCTGAGCGCGTAGCCCAATGGAGTGTAACACCTTGCGATGCCGTAGTTGAACACAGCTTCGGCGGTTCCGCTGATGTAGCCACCTCCGACCCATGTTGCTGAGGGCGGAATAATATAGAAGAAAGCGCACGTCTTAAGTGTTTCAAAGCCCAAGCGCGCGAGAACTGCACAGACAAACGCGAGGAACCAACACAACACACGAATTGAGGCTGCTGAGCTTGATGGATTGGACATCAATTGTGCAAGCGTGCCATGCGTTGCTTCGACAGAAAAAGAACATTATTTGTCCCGTGCGCATGACCAGCACACATGATTTAGACTGTGATCTTTTGATTTAGACTGTGATTAATAATTTTTTCCAATTTTTGCTAGTTTTTATAGTATGAGATAACAACAGCCGATTTCGGTGGCGTTACCTGCCACGGTGTTCTAGTGGTTATGGTGCTCGACTGCTGACCAGAAGGTCGCGGGATTGAATCCCGGCCGCGGCGGCCGCATTTTCGATGAAGGCCAAAATGCTTGAGGCCCATGTGCATCATAACGTGAACTTAGGTGCACGTTAAGAACGCCGGGTGGTCGAAATATCCGAAGCCCTCCACTACGGCGTCCCTCATAATCATATCGTGGTTATGGGACGTAAAACCCCAATGATTATTATATTGCCACGCGCGTTTCTTATTTTCATTCTTGTTGTACTCGGTTTTCGCCCACAAAGACTGTCCGCATGCCCAGCGCAAACCGCGGCTGATTGTTCTAGAAGCTTCACGATTATTGTAGATCTTTGTGTTAAGATTGCGCGCAAGACGCAAACACTCTAGCTTATTCCAGAGCTTGCACGACGACCAGTGATAAGGCTAGAATGTTCGACGCGTGATGTATAAAAGCCGGTGCGTTCCAGCGATGATCAGATTATCGACGGCCGACGCTCTGTTCGCCGCTCTCAGTGCAGCGTGCATTGCTTTAGTCTGACCTTCAGTTTCCCGGCCACAAGTTCGGCCAAAATAAAGAGTTTCTTATTTAACTCGCCGACTGTTGCCTTCGTCGACGTCACGACCACGTGACATCTGGTAGAGGTGCTGCTTCGTCCATGCTCCGGACGCCCCCGCGAGGTACTGACCCCAGCCCAACCCGCGAGGAGGACGACAGAAAGGACAACTTGGAAAGTCGAAGCAGCCGCAGGCAGAGGGGCCTCGAGCCAGAGTACGGGCTTCTTACTGAAAACACCAGGCAAACCAAGACTTCGACCTCAACGGCAGCGACGATGAGGTCGAAGGCCCGATGAGGCCCCTGTGCCGCCTGCGCCCGTCCTGCTCCGGCAGCCGAAGGAGCCGCCGACTTTTCGCGGTTCACCATGTGAGGATCCAGAAAGCTGGCTGGAGGAATACGAGCGGGTCGCCACGTTCAACAACTGGGACTGCGACGAGAAGCTCCGCCACGTCTACTTCGCCCTTCAAGACGGCGCAAGGACCTGGTATGAGAATCGAGAGTCCTCGCTAACATCATGGGACCTCTTCCGCTCCGGATTTAAGAACACCTTCACTAGCATCGTCCGGAAAGAAAGGGCTGAAACACTTTTGGAAACCCGTGTACAGCTCCCCAACGAGAATATCGGAATGTACACTGAAGAAATGACTCGCCTGTTCCGTCATGCAGACCCCGCTATGCCCGAGAAGAAGAAGATCCGCTTCCTGATGCGGGGTATCAAGCAGGAACTATTTGCCGGCCTTGTACGCAACCCACGCAAGACGGTCATGGAATTCGTCTCAGAGGCCACGACGATCGAGAAGGCCCTTGAAATGCGTGCGACGCAGTACAACCGGCGGATTCCCTTAACGATCTACGGAGAGAGTCACGTGCTGCAATCCGACGACCTGCGCGAGACCATCAGGGCCATAGTTAGGGAAGAGCTGCGTAAGCTGTTGCCATCCTCCCAACCTCAAGTGGATTCTCTCGCTGACGTCGTGCGCCAGGAGATCCAGCAATCTCTGGGCGTTCCTCAGCTAGCAGAGCAGCAACCGCACGCTATTAGCTACGCTGCTGCAGCGCGTCGTAACGCTCCCCCCACCACGCCCACGTGAAGGCTTCGCACCGCCGCAGTTCCGCCGCCAGACGCCGCTGCCACCGACGCCATACCGTCTACCCGCCGGCCAGCGCAACGCTCCGAGAAAGACCGACGTTTGGCGCGCCCCTGACCACCGCCCACTTTGCTATCACTGCGGAGAAGCTGGCCACACCTACCGCCGCTGCCAGTACCGCCAGATGGGACTGCGTGGTTTCGCCATCGACGCGCCGCGTCCACAGCGGGGTGAAAGGCCACGCGACATCGCCGACTACCTCGCAGGAGCTCAGTGGACACCCCGACGACCATCCCGCTCGCCGTCGCCTGGCCGCTACATGTCACCGCACCGCCGGCAGTACGCTGGCCCAAACCGGGGCCATCTCCTTGCCCTTACTCGGAAAACTAAGGGCAGCAACCGATGGAGGTGCGGTTGCTGTACGACGAACTACCGAAGATCCTCCGCCGCCGCCGACGACGATGCCGCAACGAAATCTAAAGAACCCGTCGCAAGACAAACGAGGCCCTGGCGTGGAAACTTCGCAGCCCGAAGAAGACATCACTACGCAACGTGGAACCGGCGGAACAAACCGACGCAGCCGTGACCCGACGCCGCGACCTAACCGCAACGCGAGACGACGAACTAGCGACCTCGACGTTCTTATCGACGGCCACGGCGTGACCGCTCTCGTCGACACTGGGGCCGACTATTCCGTCGTCAGTGGGCCATTCGCCGCCAAGCTGAAGAAAGTAAAGACCGCTTGGAGTGGACCCGAAATCCGGACAGCTGGAGGCCACCTGATAACGCCTATTGGAGTCTGCACGGCAAGAGTCACCGTCAGTAACCGGAGTTATCCTGCGAACTTTGTAATCCTACAAAACTGCTCCAGGGATGTGATACTTGGAATGGACTTCCTAAGTGACCACGGCGCCGTCATCGACCTAAGGTCTGAGTCGATAACACTAACCTCAGACAAAGCGCTCCCACCCCTCGCGACGCCAGGGAACTATGCATTGAATGTGATAGAAGAGCAGGTGACCGTTCCGCCACTCTCCAGCGTCATTATTTCCGTCGGCACCGAAAACCCTGCGAACCTTGAAGGCGTCATCGAGGGCGATCAGCACCTACTCCTGAACCGTCAAATTTGCGTCGCAAGAGGTATAGCCGAGCTGCGTGACGGTAAAGCAAAGGTAGTGCTGACAAACTTCAGCCACGAATACAGGCACCTCAACATTGGTACGACCATAGGCGTGCGCAGGGTTCCCCTTCAGGGGGGGGGGCAGGGAGGGGCGAAGGTTCATCGCAGCGCCCCCCCTTCGTATTAAGTGAATGTATGGGGCAGAATTTGCGCCCCCCTCTCTCAGGTGACTAGGGGGGGCGGCCGCCCCCTCTGCCCCCCCTCGTGCGCACGCCTATGGGTACGACGGTCGCCTACATCGACGAATGCGTGGCCGCAAGCAATGCCTTCGCCCTCTTCGATGCTGCCGAACCTGCTTCGACGAATCGAGGTCCCCAACCCGATTTCGACATCAACCCGAGCCTTACGAAGGCCAAGCAAGACCAGCTCAAAGCTCTACTCATGCAATTCAAGGACTGCTTCTCGGCGTCGTCAAGAATTCGACAGACCCCAATTGCGAAACATCGCATCATAACAGAAGAAAGTGCCCGACCAGTTCGACAGAGCCCGTACCGAGTTTCTACGCGCGAACGTGAGGCCGTGAAAAAACAAGTCGACGAAATGTTACACGACGACTTCATTCAGCCGTCCAAGAGTCCGTGGGCGTCACCCGTGGTTTTAGTGAAGAAGAAGGACGGAACCCTACGCTTCTGCGTCGACTATCGCCGCCTGAACAAAATCACGAAGAAGGACGTGTATCCTCTCCCACGGATAGACGACGCCCTGGACCGACTCCACAACGCGAAGTATTTTTCGTCCATGGACCTCAAAACCGGCTATTGGCAAATCGAAGTCGACGAGAGGGACCGAGAGAAAACTGCCTTTATAACACCAGACGGCCTCTTCGAGTTCAAGGTCATGCCCTATGGCCTTTGCTCGGCACCTGCAACTTTCCAACGTGTCATGGATACAGTATTGGCGGGCTTGAAGTGGCAAACTTGCCTTGTTTACTTGGACGACGTCGTTGTGTTTTCCTCGAACTTCGACGAACACCTCCAGCGCCTCCAATCCGTACTTCAAGCAATCAAGAACTCCGGGCTGACCCTGAAGCCAGAAAAGTGCCGCTTCGCGTACGAGGAGCTTCTGTTTTTGGGTCACGTGATCAGCAAGACGGGAGTGCGCCCAGACCCGCAGAAAACAGCTGCTATCGCCACTTTCCCGCCACCCACCGACAAGAAAGCCGTGCGCCGATTTCTCGGCTTGTGCGCCTACTACAGATGCTTCGTCAAGGACTTTTCGCGCATCGCCGCGCCGCTAACCCATCTCACTAAAACCGACGTGGACTTCAAGTGGGAAACGGCACAAGTAGAAGCATTTCAAGAACTCAAACGACGCTTGCAGACGCCGCCGATACTTGCGCACTTCGACGAATACGCCGACACGGAAATCCACACCGACGCCAGCAGTGTGGGGCTCGGAGCCGTCCTAGTGCAGAGGACTGACGGACTTGAAAGGGTTATCAGTTATGCTAGCCGGTCTCTATCCAAGGCAGATTCGATGGAGGCGAAATGGTAGAGGCCCGTGTACTGTGCGTCGTCAGTGCACGTTAAAGAACACCAGATGGTCAAAATTTCCGGAGCCCTCCACTACGGCGTCTCTCATAATCATATCGTGGTTTTGGGACGTTAAACCCCAGATATTATTATTATTATCCAAGGCAGAAGCCAACTATTCCACAACAGAAAAGGAGTGTCTTGCCATCATCTGGGCTACGTCAAAATTTCGCCCCTACCTCTACGGCAGATTTTTCAAAGTTGTGAGTGACCACCACGCCATATGTTGGCTAGCTAACTTGAAGGACCCTTCAGGTCGTCTCGCACGGTGGAGCCTAAGACTTCAAGAATTCGACATTACCGTCGTGTATAAGTCCGGAAGGAAACACTCCGACGCCGACTGTCTGTCTCGTGCCCCCGTCGACCCACCGCCGCAGGACGACCAGGATGATGACTACTTTTTGGGAACCATACGCGCCGACGACTTCGCCGATCGACAGCGAGAAGACCCGGAACTGAGGGGCCTAATGGAATACCTAGAGGGCAGGACCACCGTCGTCCCAAAAGTATTCAGGCGAGGATTGACGTCATTTTCTTTGAGTAACAAAGTCCTCGTAAAGAAGCACTTCTCCCCAGCCCGAGCCAGCTACCTCATCGTTGTACCTTCGGATCTGCGACCAGAAATTCTGCAGGCCCAGCACGACGACCCAACGGCTGGCCACCTCGGCTTTTCGCGCACGCTTGCAAGAACACAGGAAAAGTACTACTGGCCGCGCCTTACCGCCGACGTCGCTCGTTACGTGAGGACATGCCGGGACTGCCAGCGACGTAAGACACCGCCGACAAGGCCAGCGGGACTTCTGCAGCCCATCGAGCCACCTCGCCGGCCGTTCCAGCAAATCGGGATGGATTTACTGGGTCCGTTCCCGACGTCGGCTGACGGAAACAAGTGGATCGTCGTGGCTACCGACTACCTAACCCGCTACGCCGAAACAAGGGCCCTGCCCAAAGGCAGCGCCGCCGAGGTAGCAAAGTTCTTCGTCGAGAACATCGTCCTGCGTCATGGCGCCCCGGAGGTCCTCATTACCGACAGAGGCACGGCATTTACAGCGGAGTTAACTCAGGCGATCTTGAGGTACAGCCACACAAGCCACCGCCGGACCACCGCCGACCACCCACATACCAATGGTCTCACCGAGCGTCTAAACAAGACCATCGCGGACATGCTGGCCATGTACGTCGATGTCGAGCACAAGACGTGGGATGCAATCCTCCCGTACGTGACCTTCGCCTACAACACGGCCATGCAGGAGACGACACAGATGACGCCGTACAAGTTGGTCTACGGAAGGAACCCGGCAACGACGCTCGACGCCATGCTGCCCAACGTCGCTGACGAAGAAGACCTTGACGTCACCAGCTACGTTCAGCGCGCTGAAGAAGCCCGACAGCTCGCCCGGCTGCGCATCAAGAATCAGCAGACGACTGACAGCCGCCGCTACAATCTTCGACGACGATTCGTGGAATACCAGCCCGGCGACCGCGTCTGGGTGTGGACACCGATACGCCGACGTGGACTCAGTGAAAAACTTCTTCGGCGTTACTTCGGGCCATACAAGGTGCTTCGACGTCTCGGTACTCTGGACTACGAGGTCGTCCCGGACGGCATTACGAACTCTCAACATCGTCGTGCGCGACCTGAAGTAGTCCATGTCGTGCGCCTCAAGCCGTATTACGCGCGTTAGCGAACCTGACGACTGGACTTATTGCTCTATTATTCTAATTTCTTTCTGTATTCCTGTGATTTCTTGTTGAATGTATTTTTCCCCCGTGTTCTTTCTAAGCATCGGGACGATGCTTTTTCAGAGGGGGGGCATTGCCACGCGCGTTTCTTATTTTCATTCTTGTTGTACTCGGTTTTCGCCCACAAAGACTGTCCGCATGCCCAGCGCAAACCGCGGCTGATTGTTCTAGAAGCTTCACGATTATTGTAGATCTTTGTGTTAAGATTGCGCGCAAGACGCGAACACTATAGCTTATTCCAGAGCTTGCACGACGACCAGTGATAAGGCTAGAATGTTCGACGCGTGATGTATAAAAGCCGGTGCGTTCCAGCGATGATCAGATTATCGACGGCCGACGCTCTGTTCGCCGCTCTCAGTGCAGCGTGTATTGCTTTAGTCTGACCTTCAGTTTCCCGGCCACAAGTTCGGCCAAAATAAAGAGTTTCTTCTTTAACTCGCCGACTGTTGCCTTCGTCGACGTCACGACCACGTGACAATATTATTGATTTTGGTGGCCTTCTGGTCCGCCGCTGCAGCCGGAGTCCGTAATGGCTATCGCGCGAAAGTGGCAAAAAAAAAAAAAAGATCAAGGAACCAGTGTGATTCGAAACAAGGCAGTGTGCATGGCATTCGAGTATTCTGCCTCAGAGCAACGCCGGTGCTTGAAACTTCTACGCGAAAAAGGACCCTATGCAGGCGCGATGTCAATGACTTGAGCCTCTTTGATCACGTCACTCATGCCAAAATGAAAATGGCCCGATCCATGGGTGTTCTCAGCCACATTAACCATCTTCTTCCACATTCTGCGGTAAAGTAGTTACACTTTTCTCTTGTTCATTCGCACCTCACATACTGCAGCTTTGTTTGGGGCACGTGTAATGAGACTGATGCACAAAAATTGACCTCCATGCAACAAAAAGCACTGAAGTTATTAAGAAAAAGGCCGGATAGCCATAGTAATTTATATTCTGCTTTTCATGTAGTGTGCTTCTCTGAACGTTACAAATTTAACCAATGGTTCTTATCTATAACCGTATACAACAAGACTTTTCTACATTCAGCAATATGTACCTCACTGGTGACATTGAATATAACTTACGAACGACCTCACTTGTTTCAACTCGATCTAGGACAAATTATGGCACACAACCACTTCACCATCAGAGAGTAGCCATACGTAACAGTTTTCCTTCTGTAGTGGAAGTGCACAGATAAGCAGATCTGTATATTATTTGAGAAAGAAAGTAAGATTAATTTTCGACTCAGGATGCAAAGTTTTCTTTTTTCAGAGTTTATGTACATGCATTTGTATCTTACCACTTGCAATGTCTACTTCAGTTCGTTTAAGTGTAATTCACTGCGTTTCATTTGTAAAGTTCTGCACATTGTTAGCTTCACTTGAATTTTGATTGACACTGTTGTACCTTTCCATTTGCTAAATATGTTCACAATTTTATTACGATAAGGTATCAACATGAAAGGGTTTAAAATTTTGTAATTCTGCAACGAAACTGTGCTTGAAATTGGTATGGGTCTTCCATGATTTCTTTACAGTGATGTATGTGAATTGTGCTGTTCTGAATGTATTTTGCTGTCCTCACTGCTGTCCTTGTTTTTTTCACAAGCCGGGATGTAGACCTAGTCATGAAACATTTATATCTGGTCCTTTTGCCTCATCTCGGTGGCATGTAACGTTGTGTTATGGACACATGCCAGAATAAAGAGTATTATTGGTATTATAATATCAGTATGACGTTTCGGCACACAGAACGGGCGCCTTGTTCACAATCCTTGTGAACAAGGCTCCCGTCTGGGTGCCGAATTATCAATATATTGTTTATACTTTTCTGGTCGTCGTCCTCGCCTTTTTATTCTCCCCCCCCCCCTGAAGGAGAACCCTGCGTAGGCCTACGTATTCGCAATGCCCGTAGACTGTCGCGCCCCTAGCGGAATTTAGGAGCGTCCTCTCATGGATGATCAGTAGACGACACCATGGCAGCCCCACGCAGTAACGCACTTTTTCGGCTGTGTTAGCAGGAAAGAAACACTACGAGTTTGCATGTTTCCTGCTTCAGTGAACAAACCGGGCCCTCCGTGACACGATAAATCTGACTCGTTCTTGCGAGACGCGAAGTTTTCGTGAAAATACGTGCAACTCGCGCGTTCAACGATGACCCACATCGTACAAATATCAGCTTCGCGAGGTTTTGTCTAGCCACGTAGGTTAGTTAAACGCTGTCGTCTGACCTTTTCAGTTGAAACTCACCTTGTTTTACTTGCATATAGCATTCGTCAGTGCTTTTGTAGTGCATGAATTTATAACAATGCAGGCGGGAAGTCGCGCGAGCTAGCGATGTATAACTGAGTAATCTCAAATTGGCCAGCGCTGCGCCGCTTGTTTTTGTACGTGTGTTGATAGATGGCAGCACTCTGCAAGCGATTTGTTTGTTGACCGGTGTGAGAGCAAGAAGTTCTGCGCGCCCAGATAACGTTGTGACGATGACTAATCGAAGTCGTTCGGCGGAGGAAATTCTTCAGATTGCTTTCAGCAATTATGTTAAGAGGAACCACCTTGACGACGAGGATTTTTCACTGGACGGAGAAGGCTGTGAAAGCGTGTGTGTGTGTGAGGAGTGTGACAGCGACGATGAACGATCAGCTGCTAACTCACGAGGAGCGAGTTGCACTTCACGTCCCCTCGCGCGCTAATGTTTTTTCACGCTGCTCGTAAGTCACTTTGATTGTATTTAATGTATAGTATCCTTCAGCGAGATCAAAATAAAAACATAGTTTTTCTTGCACATTGCACGTAGCGCAATTATTGTGGATATTATCGAGCGCCGCATTCCGCCAGAACAGTCGAGTTCGGAACAGGGAAGCGAAATGGTTAGAGCTATGAAACGTGCAATCACGGCCACAATCCACGCCTATCGGCTCACTTCTCCTGTACTTCACCGGTACCTTCCGATCGGCATAGTTGTTCGACGCATTTTCGCAACGTCGAAGAATTCGTCGTTGCGAAAAGCATACGTGCGTGTTCTTTTCGATATTCATGTTTCGATCGTGCTGATCGAACCTGCGGCATCCGAGTGCAGTGAATTGCGCACGGCTTGAGTCTGAGCATGGCTGTGATACAAGCGCTACTAAATAGGATTTTAAATGCTTGTGTTTCGTTGAAGAAGCAACTCCGCGTTCCTGACTGCGCAAGTAATGACGACGGCGTATGTTTGCAAACCATCGCCACGTTAAACATTCGGTCCCGTGCAGCAGCGATGACGCTACTCGCTAGCGGCCTACCACTGCGGCAAATCCGTCAGGCAGGCTCGGTACACAGTATCTCGTAGTGCCGTTCAGGTCATGCGTCAAGTCTAGTTCATGAAGTTTTCTGCAGCACGCACAGGATTTCGCACAGCATCGCTTATGCACGGTAACGGAGCTGAAATATAACCTTTCACACCGCGGCAAATAATTAGGTGGCGAGCTTCCGTGGTTTGAGAAAGCATTTCGGTCTCATATCCATTTCAGTGCAGCTCATGACTTCATCCGGTGAAAGTGGCACGGGCCGTACGTACGCACGTCCTATCTGTTCCTATGCTAACAAACGGATTGACCCTCCATCGGGCGCCATCTTGAATCGTACAGCGCGCCACCTATAGTTCGTGGGCATTGCGAATACCGCCGTGATGTTACGGTGTTTCCTGCTCAGCAGCAGGGATGCGAAGGTAGCGCATAGCAATTTTGGTGATACGTGGATGAAGTGCAGCTCCATGCTCTTTTCAGTATTTCAAAGGATCATCCTTTCTTGGGATCAGGGGCTGATTGAAGTATTTTTGAAGCATGAACTTGAACAAATTTTTTCACGTGTTACGCCAATCACCGAGGGCTTCGCGGGTCAAAGTCGGGAAGTTTTACGGCGCTTGCGTATGCCGCAAGCGCCGTAAGAAGTCCGTGCCTATGCAAGAAGTCCATGCCTTCATTACGGAAGCGAAGTTGTGAAGGGCTTGACGGTTATCTCGCGTGTGTGCGTGTGTGTGTTGCACGCGCGGAAATGACAATCTCTTTTAAAACAAACATGTGCTCGCTTTTGAAGGAATGCATCGGGAAAGTTTTAGCGAAAGGTCTACTGTAACGACGTTAGCGTTAGTTTTAGCCACGACACTATAACAAAGTTGCACCACTGGCCTTTGTCGCATTTTAGATATTACTCCTGTCGATTTATTCAAAACTTCGAATACTAGCTATTCGAAAGTCAAATCGAATTATTCATTGTCTTTGCGCCGGCGCAGGGTGGGGAGAGCGTCTGCTACTACCTTCGACAAAGCGCCCGTAGTGCTCTAGAATGATGGTTGTCATTTCACAATCCATGATGAAGGTGGTGAAACTGAAGACGACCATTCTAATAACCAGTTGTGCGCAGAGCTTATTTCTTTTAACCTGGAATTTCTGGTGCGCTAGAACTTTATTTGGTGCCCAAATAAAGTTCATTCATTCATTCATTAAAAATAAAAAAAATAAATCGGGGTCAGTCGCACTACATACCTGTCATGGAGAGGAAGGTCAACTTGAGCGGCACGCTCCTGTTGGCGAGAAACAGGCGCAGCAGGTACTGGTTGGTCTTGTACATCTTGCACAATGGCGTTGAACTGGGTCTCCTTGACGACCTTGGTGATCTGCCCAGGTAACGGGAAAAAGAGAAGTGCGTGCTTGCGGTGTAAAGAGGTATACGTATAATTTATACTTAGTCCGCATCAAACATATCTGGTTGATCAATTGGAGGCACTACGATAAGTGACAGCAAGATTCTTTACGAACTCACGTGATTCGAGTGTCACCGAAATCTCACTTCTTTCCCAACGCTGCTATCGTATAACCTCCACACGCGTCATAATAATGCCACCAGCGCTTACTTCATTTATTAGATGCGAAGCATCTTAGAGCCGAGCTCAATCCGGTGGTGGTGTGCGTCCTAACCACCCCTACTGCGCATGCGCCTACTCTCTCTCCCACTCCTCCTTTACGCAGGCGTTCGGTCGCCTTCTCTCCTCTCCTCCCCCCGCGCTACAGCCTGTAAACCCACTCCATCCTCTCCCTCCCCCATTTCATGTAACCGCGTGCGCTCGGTCGAGAAAGTACCGCTTGAATCGTGCGGTCGCTCCGTCGGTTCCTGGTCGCTGCAGTTGTCTCGAAAGCCTCGCTACCCTCGCAGCAGACTCGCGTTGTCTCTCTGTAGCGGAAGCGGTAGCTCGACGCCGACGCTTGGCTTCGACGGCCGAGTGAACGTAAACGGAATCTTGGCGAGCACCCCCCAATGCTGCTTCGCATCTCCTCATGGTTCCCTTTAGTGGGAGATGGTGTAATTTTTTTGTAATGTGATCGTGCTTCACCAACAGAAAAGCTGTTACCACTACTCGTCGCAGGCCGCGCCGCGATGTCTGGAAAAATCGTGATCGTTTCAGGCTGCTTCGTTAGGGTTACGGGGCAGGACGCCGAGCTTATTGTGTAGCTCCTGCGAGCACCAGCGGTAACGCCAGAAGGTTCGATGAGGCATATATACAAAAGCAGTAGTATATCACAAACGAGCAGATTTTCAACGGCCGACGTCCGTCCTCGCCTTTATCATTGTATAGAGAGTGTTATTTGCACTGCACGTTGAGCCTTTCTTTTATTGTGCACGAGTTCGGCCAAAAGGAGTTTGGTCTTTACCGGCTTGAGTTCTGCCTTCTTCGCCGTCAAAATCACGAGGCAACGATACATCCGTGTTTTGCGAAACTCGCCTCGATGCAGTTCATTGTAGAAGTGTGGTAATTTAATTTTAATTGCTGGGGTTTTACGTGTCATAACCACGATATGATTATTGAGGGATGCCGTAGTGGAGGGCTCCTAAAATTTTGACCGTCTGGTGTTCTTTAACGTGCAGTGACATCGCATAGTACACGGGTCTCCAGCATTTCGCCTCCATCGAAATGCGACCGCCGCGGCCAGGTTCGAACCCGCGACCCTCGGGTCAGCAGTCCAGCACCCTAACCGCTACACCACCGCGGCGGACCACCCATTCGTTGCGCAATTCACATGTTTTGACGCCTGGTGCGGTTTCTGCAGTTCTGCCACACAACATTACATGCGTTAAGGAGACTCGTCCCATAGTAGCCCCTTTCGTCGCAATACAGAGTCCTCCCACTACATGACATTCTTATAGCACTTTTATTATTATTATTATTATTATTATTATTATTATTATTATTATTATTATTATTATTATTATTATTATTATTATTATTATTATTATTATTATTTTACCAAGCAGTTTCATGAACTGGCGTGGTTCCGTGTTTGAACTCGAGCTGCGGACTCCACACAGGACTGGGTTCGATTCTCACTCGGACAAAAGATTGTTTTATTATTTATTTGTTTGCATCTATCTCGAATTTTCGCTCCCGGACAACGCCGATTATTCACTCAGAACCAGCGTCGCCGCCACCGACACCAACGCCGATGCCGACATCGGAATTTTCGCGAAGAGAGCTCTTGAACACTATCTTATTAAAAAGGCGCGAAAAACCAAGAGGAAGCACACAGGTAGGTAAGGGGAAGAACAAGCGCAGACTTTCAAATGAAAGTCCAATGTATTCTCATCCTACAGCGGCCTTCGGCCCTTGCACTTCTTAATAAATGAATTCATCATAATCCTCATCGAGAGCGTAGATGTCTAATTTGCTGTAGAACCTCATTTCGCGCGCACTAAATTGTATTGCCATTCGCGGATTCTCTTTGCAATATATCACTGAAATATTCTAACAAATCATATTGCACATCTCGCTGAACACGCTGTTTTCGCAAACGAGCGGAAACTGATTTTATTGTGCTTTTATTTCTATTGCTTGTGGCCCGTGTCAATTGGGGAGGGGGTGGGGGGGCAGTAACGTAGGTTTGCGCTCCGCGGTTCGTCTGCGGTGATGATAGCGTCCCTTCACTGCAACAGCAAAGGAAGTCAGCGGCAGGTGCTAGGAGATATAAACCAATTTCTCTTTAATTAGAAACTGCTGATCTTTCGGAACCGTAATCTTAGTATTTAAAAACCATTTTTAATAACGAGAGACGTGATAAATTACGAGACTGGCTGCTACGCTACGCGCCATTAAAACTCAAACGAAAAAGAGGTTATTCGGGAGTACTTATCGCAAGCTAGGGCTATACTGAGCAATAGTGAGCTATAACTCGCTGTACTAGAACGTCAGGCGCGCTAGGTGGCAGCGCGCCTGACGCTCTATGGCGCCGGATGTGACAGCGTCCGGAAGTTATGCTATAGTTCTTTTTTTAGGATATAGAAACATGCTTCGTCGTCACTCGTTTGCCGGAAGTTCGTTCCGTGCTAGGAACGTTAGAAGTTCACTACGCATTTAAATTCGGGTGCACCTATCCCCTCTCCCCTTTTCCCCCCACTCCCTCCAATGTACAAACCCGCTGTGGAATGTGTTCGGGTCACTGAAAAACATGGCGCGATATTGTACTACAAAGCTTTCCGGCACTTTCTGAATGATGTTTTCTTTAAAAGAACTGTGTTAAATCATATTGCATCTAACGTTGAACGCAAATGTTAGTCAAGTAGGCTGAAAAAATTATGAGTCCTTCCCCTATGTGACAAATTGTGGCAAGCAATGCTTGGCCTGTGCGCGCATGACCTACTATCTATCTATCTATCTATCTATCTATCTATCTATCTATCTATCTATCTATCTATCTATCTATCTATCTATCTATCTATCTATCTATCTATCTATCTATCTATCTATCTATCTATCTATCTATCTATCTATCTATCTATCTATCTATCTATCTATCTATCTATCTATCTATCTATCTATCTATCTATATTCGAAATGTGCAATGCTCCCTCCTAACTATTTCCTCCATGCCAGGAAGTAGAGCGTTATTCAAGCGCTTAGCAACGCAGCACTTCACTTGCTACAGGCAACAATGCTCATGCGTTCATATCCAGGCAACAATAAAATGTGGGAACGTGAAATGGCAAGACACCTCGATAATCTCGATAAAAAACCACATTTCTGTACTGGACACAATTTTTTTCTTTTTTTCTGTGGTCCCACGTACAACGCCAACGACAGTTGTGAGCGAATAGAAGCTATGCTTGCAAAATATGTGAGGTTTTACGTCCCTAAACCACGATAAGATTATGAGAGACGTCGTAGTGGAGCGCTCCAGAAATTTTGACCATCTGGTGTACTTTAACGTGCACTGACATCGGACAGTACATTGGCCTCTACCATTTTGCCTCCATAGAAATGCGACCGCCGCGGCCGGGATCGAACCCGCGACCTTCGTTTCAGCAGCCGAGCACCCTAGCCACTGATCCACCGAGGCGAACGAAAGATAGGTGTAACGGTTAACGAATGTTCACTATAACGAACGAAAGGCCTGGCGAATGATCATCATCATCAGCCTGACTACGCTCACTGCAGGGCAAAGGCCTCTCCCATGTTCCGCCAGTCAACCCTGCCCTGTGCTTGCTGCTGCCGCGTAATACTCGCAAACTTCTTAATCTGGCCACCCCAACTTTCGGTCTACCCTTCGCGCGTTTTCCTTCTCTTAGAACCCAGGCAGTCACCCTTAACGACCAGCGGTTATCCTGCCTACGCGCTACGTGCCTTGCCCACGTCCATTTCTTCTTGATTTCAACTATGATGTCCTTAGCAGTTGACGAATCGGGGCCTCCTAAATCGTGTCTTGGACGACAGCCTCGGGGGCCAACCACGACGTCCGCGACAATATCAAAGCAGAGCCTGCCGGTTCAAGGCAGGCTCTGCAGGCATGAACCGGCAGGCAAGGCACGCAAGGCAGGCACGGCAGGCAAGGCAAGTGGTTCAAGGCAGGCTCTTACCCTTCCGGGGTGCTCTCAATGTGCAGCACCTTGCGGCTGGACCAGACACCCACGACAACGACGGCCACGAAGTACAGGACGACGGCCATCGTGCTCAAGAGGCTCATCGTTGACTTGCAGGTCCTCTGCGGCACCGTCCTCGGGAATTAATCTTCTTCTGCCGCACGCGGCGTTGATGCTGTCGATTATGATGTTGATTTTCTGTGCATTGCCAGATATTGGCCACGAAACGGGTGGTGCTGAATAGTCAAGGAAGGAGGCTAATGGGTGTGTCAGTACAGTAGTAGCAGCGGTAATAAGAACATAAAGCCTGAATTAGGAAAAGCTTTAATATTAGGCCTGAACGAGAGATCAAAGAAAAATAATCATGGGTCATTCCACTCTGTCAGGTTGGATGGCTGCCGCAGATAAGTAGCACGCGCAACAGAGGTGACACAATTTTTATAAAATGTACAGAAAGTCCTCTTTGAGTTTAGCGTATGCTCTTTAAAGCCCTTCCACCTCGATTTTTGTGGGCCATAAGTGAAGCACGTGATTTATTTATTGAGATGTTTGTTTATTTGTTATTTATTTATTGATTTACTTATTTATTTGGTAATTAACTAAGTGATTAGTTAATTATCTTATTTTTACCCATGAACAACTACTTCACGGTTATTGCACCAATGGTAAGTAGTGGGGTTTGCTCAATTTCCGCGGCACATACCGGCTTGGGTTTTTCGTTGTGAGGGTCGCTGTACGCGAAGTTACGAATGGCCTAGCTATATAGAGCTTCGCTGCAAAAGGGAGAATAGGAGAGCAGATGTACTTAACAATCAAAATAGCACAACTCGTGACTTGCACAATATTCTGCTATAGTATACAGGTGCGAACGGCGGCACTGTCGCCTCCACAACCAAGGAAGAAATACGCACGCTAAGCAGGTAGGGATGTATTTACCTTCGATGCTTCAGCTGTGGGCCACAGCAACGTTTTTGATGCCATTTGATTGATTGATTGATTGATTGATTGACTGAAATGACTTTATTTGATGCCATTTGATGCAACGAAACAATACGAATACGAAGTTTGTTATCCCGAATAGACAGAAAGCAAGCGCAAGAAGGAAAGAGTGCAATAGTTGTTCATTAGTGCGTTCAGACCAGACACTTGAATAGTTATCTCGAATAGAAATTAGAATAACGAGATCAAACTATAGCCGAAGTTTGTTATCCCGAATAGAAATTATTATAACTAAATAAAAAAAAGCCCACTTTCTTTTGAATATTACATCCTTACCATGATAAGAATGCCAAGTAGAAATTCAAAGTCGTATTCGTACTGTTTTGATGCCATTTGATGCTACGAAACAATACGTATACGACTTTCAATTTCTACTTGGCATTCTTATCATGGTAAGGATGTAATATAAAAAAAAAAGTTGGGCTTTTTATTTAGTTATAATTTCTATTCGGGATAACAAACTTCGGCTATAGTTTGATCTCGTTATTCTAATTTCTATTCGAGATAACTGTTCAAATGTCTGGTCTGAACGCACTAATAAACAACTATTGCACTCTTTCCTTTCCAGTATAAAACAGCGCTAAAAGACGGGACGAAGAAAGGACACAAACCACGGCGCTGACTAACAACCAAATGTGTTTTATTCAACCAGTCCGCATATATATGCTCCACCACAATCGCAAGAACAACAGAAAGAAATCGATGATCAGCCTGCGCAGAGGCAACAAAAATACTCAATTGGACAGAAATGTTATCTCCTTCGGAAGGAGGGGAAATCGACGGTAGGCTAACACATGCCTCGCCGCCGTTATAAATGTGATAAGCTTCAGAGATGAGGCGCGCGCGTTTATCATAGTACTTTGACAGAAAAATTGAATCTTTAAAAGATGGCTCACAACCGCAATCATTACAATGAAGAGACAATTGACTATCTCTAGCTTGTTTTCGGACCTTATTCGCGTGCTCGCGCATGCGGTCATTAGCGCACCGGCCCGTTTGACCAACATAGTAACGCCCGCAAGAAAGTGGGATGCCGGCTTCGGGATGCCGGCTTGAAGCTGCTCCTGTCTGATAAAGAAGGAGGATTCGTCGTGATGCCTTGTGGTCTGTACAAGGAAAAGGCAGACGCGGCCATTAACGGAAACTTCAACGAAGTAAAAGGAGTGGTCCTCACGAAAGTGAAAACAAGGGCTGTTCAGCTCTGCGAAAAAGCAGTACTTGCGAATTTGGCATCATCCGTGAAGGCCTGCAAAGGAACCAGCCTTTCAGCGTTTTTCAGCGCCAAGACTCATAAGGAACTTTGCCCGTTCCGGGCCATCGTTTCTGAACGAGGAACCTGGCAGCGAGAAGTTGGTGCGTTCCTGCAAAGGTTTTTGTGCCTCCTTGACATCGACGACCCCTACCTCATAAGGACCCCAGGTACTGTTTCTGCCTATCTTCGAGATGACTGTCCAGTGGGTGTGAGTGCTTTTTCAGTCGATATCAAGGACTTATATTACTCGTTGCCTCAGAATGATGTGTGCGCCGAAGTTAGTAATTGCATTGACCGATACGGTGTTGTTAAGTTTCAGAACGCATGTGGAACCACTGTCGACAAGTTTTTAGAGTTTTTAAAGTTTTATATGCAATCCACCGTCATCAGTTTGGACGATAAGCTTTTTATTCAGCGGAAAGGAGTCTGCATAGGCTCATGCATCGCCCCTGTTCTCAGCGATATTTTACTAGCCAGCTATGACCGTAATCTCGACAGCAAGCTCAGACAGACTAGCACGATAAAAGTGATGAGATACGTGGACGACTTTTTAATTTTTTATAGCAGTAACTCTCGTGACGTACAGCCTGCTGCTGGAATTTTCGACGTATTCCTCATGGAATTAAGTCCACTTGAATTGACCACTGAGCATCCCTCAGACAATAGGCTTCGCTTCTTGGACTTGGAACTCTCGTTCTCAAACAACCATGTCTGTTGGGGGTATGCGCCTAGGTCACAAAAGAGCCTTCTCCCTTTTTTTTTTTTCTTCTGCGCACTCGAAGATAGTGAAGCGCGGCATTGCAAGGGCGTGCATGAAGGCGGCGCTTGAGAGGTCCTGTGACCACCAGGTTGAAGCGAGTTTTTATTGCCAAGTAGCACGTCTGAAGCTTGCAGGTTTCCCAGAAACGCTTCTGACCAGCATCGCAGAAGGCCTCGTATCTGGCTTTAAGAACAAGGGCTCAACAGCTGTTCAATCGGCGACACACCCGCAGCAATCAATAGCGGTCATACCTTATGTGCACAAGGTGGCACATAATCTTAAGAAAGTGGTCAGCAGGGCAGGCGTCAGGTTGTTGTTTTCTGCTAGAAATAAACTTGGTAGCTTGTGTCAGCAAGTAAATCGAGAGACCAAATCGAGAGACCAAGTAAATCGAGAGACAAGACGGAAAGGTGTAGTAAGAAGCACCGGCAAAAGTTTGTTGAATGTTGCGATGCTGTGGTGTATAAGATTCCACTTTCTTGCGGGCGTTACTATGTTGGTCAAACGGGCCGGTGCGCTAATGACCGCATGCGCGAGCACGCGAATAAGGTCCGAAAACAAGCTAGAGATAGTCAATTGTCTCTTCATTGTAATGATTGCGGTTGTGAGCCATCTTTTAAAGATTCAATTTTTCTGTCAAAGTACTATGATGAACGCGCGCGCCTCATCTCTGAAGCTTATCACATTTATAACGGCGGCGAGGCATGTGTTAGCCTACCGTCGATTTCCCTCCTTCCGAAGGAGATAACATTTCTGTCCAATTGAGTATTTTTGTTGCCTCTGCGCAGGCTGATCATCGATTTCTTTCTGTTGTTCTTGCGATTGTGGTGGAGCATATATATGCGGACTGGTTGAATAAAACACATTTGGTTGTTAGTCAGCGCCGTGGTTTGTGTCCTTTCTCCGTCCCGTCTTTTAGCGCTGTTTTATACTGGAAATCATGAACCAACCAGCCCAAATGCGTACCCTATTGCACTCTTTCCTTCTTGCGCTTTCTTTCTTTTTTGTTTATCATTAATTAATGCTCCAAATTCTTAAGTAAATTCACATAACTAATTATTCACCAATCCCCCAATCTGGGTGTGAGCCATATGAGAGGGAACGGCAACGGTCTTCTTTTTAGATGTGAAGCATCTTATGGCGAAGCTTAATCCGGTGGTGGTGGTGGTGGTGGTGGTGGTGTGCCGGCGTGACCACCCTTACTGCGCATGCGCAAACCCTTTCAAAAAAATAAAAATAAAAACCTCCTCTCCCCCCTCTCTCTCCTCTAGGCATCCCTCCCCGCGGCAACCACACTCTCACTGCGCATGCGCCTCCCCTCCCTCTCTCCCCCTCTTGCGCTCCCCCCTCTCTCCTATAGGCATACCTGCCAGCGGCGTCCACACTCCCACTGCGCATGCGCGTCCCCCCCTCTCTCTCCTCTTCTACGCTCCCCCCCCTCTCTCTCCTCGCGACGCCGACGCAGGCAGCGTCTGCTAGCGAGTTTCTTGGTTGAAAAAACCGACTGCTCGCGCTGCACAACCGTTCACTGGCCACCCCGTATATATGGCAATGGATCTTGACCTCCAAGGTGGTGCCGGTGGGAGATTTCTCTTGTGCGTTGTTGAACAATAAAAATTCGCAGCGTCCGCGTTAACTAAAAGCGGACTGCGGGTCTCTGTGTCCAGTCGGAGTCTTCTGTCTCTCATTGCCCATTAGCAGCGATTGGCATGTTCCAGTAGGAAACACCGCTCCATCACTGCGTGCTTTGCGCCTCCCCAGTTTTCTCTCATGCGCAACGCTGCAATGAGCGCCAGCGTCAACGCCGCCGCCAGTATAAGCGTTAGCGCCGGCTGCTTCACATCTACACATGGTTCCCTTTATGGTGTAATTTTTTCTCTCTTTTTTTTTTCACAAATGCTACTGCCGCACGTTTCATGGCCGATCCCCCGCAGTGGGTTGTGCCATTATCCCGGGAAACAACAACAACAACAACAACAACAACAACAACAACAACAACAACAACAACAACAACAACGACGACGACGACGACGACGACGACGACGACAACGACGACGACAACAACGACAGGTAGCGCGAGCAGAGAACGTGCTCTGGATCTCGGCCACGACCCGACGCTTGCAGCCACGGCTCCCGCAAGTTTTCGGTCCTCGCCATATGGTGCTGTCGTGCAAGCCAGCACGTGCCAACACCATCACCACCATGAGGCTCTAATGGACCCAACAGAGCAGAACCAGGGGAGGAACGATCAGAAGACCACTGGGAGGCTCTGCTGGTGACGCGTGACCTTGGAAACCAACTTTGGTGGGTGGACAGGGATCAGGCGGCAGCGGTGAGCCATGGCTCCCTGTACTGAAGAGGCCAACCGCCTTTACGCTCAAGCCTGGTCGCACAATAAAAGTTTGTCTCTCTCTCAATCCTCATTAAATGCACCAACGACGTGGTACGTCAGCATAGCACGTCAGCGCAAGATTCTAGCGGGAGCTTTTCGGCGGGGAATAATGCAAGTCATACAACAGCTTGCCACTTGTTTCGGTAATACTGCTGTATAGAACGTCAAAAAGGGCAATAGTGCTAATTTTATGGAACGGTATCTTCACCCTTTGATCTTATAGGGCAGGTTATACTCAACCGCTTCATTGTCCCAAGGGCAGAATTATAATGCAGTCGATGGCCTGCAATACAGTATTGGGGCATTGTGTTTGGCTTCTGATAATTAATGCACATGGTCTTAATAATAATTAACCATATAATTAAGGCATAGTTTACTTAAGATGTTTTTATGATGTATCAGGTATAGGCCGATGCGTGATCGCTTATCACTGGTTTGCATGATGAAATGATGTATCCGAGATGTACGCGTTAGAGAAGATTCGACATCGTGCCCATAAATGACACTTCAGTCGCCATTTCCGGAGGGAATTGAACATTTTCATCCCCCCAATTTCTAATTGTCCGAAGGTATTGAAGATGTTTTAATTTAAAGCCCGTCCTGTAATGGTGAGGGGCTTTTAACATATTCACCACCCCAGGAACTTAAAAAGAAGTGGATGAAAATTTTAAATCGCAGCTGGAAATGGCGCATTAAGTGTCATATATAAGCACGATATCGATTCATCTCCAACGTGTACACGTAGGATACATAATTTCATTATGCAAAGCAGTGGTCAGCGATCACGCATCGGCCTATACCTGATACATCATAAAAACACCTTCAGCAAAGTATACCTTATATATATATATATATATATATATATATATATATATATATATATATATATATATATATATATATTATGTATATATATATATATATATATATATATATATATATATATATATATATATATATATATCGAAAAAAAGTGATTCTGGTTCCGGGTAAATATATACGGTCAAGTAGACACGCGTACGAAGCGATTTATTGACGTTTCGGCCGCGGGTCCGGCCTTCATCGGTTACCCGATGAAGGCCGGACCCGCGGCCGAGACATCAATAAACGCTTCGTACGCGTGTCTACTTGACCGTATATATATATATATATATAGAATACGATTCGAAGGCGAAAACCATGTTGTTCTTTTTCTACTTAGTCAATGGTATGGCAATCCACCCCCCTCGTGGTCGAGTTCGAAAGAAAGAAGAAGCCTGTCAGCGGATGCAGAAATGAAAATGAAAATACTGGAAAAATAAATTCACTTACTACTCGGCCAATCCCCTGCATTGGGTATGAGCCATGATGATGAGGAGAAGCAGAAGAAGAAGCCATGACATGATTCTCACAATTTATTTCTTTTTTTTTCTTTAATTTTTTCTTCTGACTAGCAACTGTTTATTTCAGGACGTTTTTTCCTACGTATATATACATGGGTGGCATCGCAAATACATGAGGCAAGATAGAAGAACTCACTGGGCTTGCGCCGAATAAAACTGAAATTTTTTTCATGACGTGAATTTCTTTTGAATAGAAAAGATTTGTGGATGGGGCACGACACATTCGTCGGCACGTGCCTGTGTCATCTTATATGATTCCATGATTATTCGTTCCATTTTATCATGCACCTGCGATAAAATAGCAGTTTGCTCGAATAGCAGCGTACATTTGCACTGCGACATGTGATGAAGGATTGCCGGGGTGCGTGATTAGCTGACAGTTCTTTCGGCGTTCTCTTAACCCTGCGTTTAAACATCTTTCCGCCTGTCCGACGTATCTCTTACCGAATGTAAAGGGAACATTGTACGTAAGCAGTTCTATGAAGCCAGCAAGCAGTTATAGGAGTGCAACATTGGGATCTTCAGCGATCATTATCTTCAAAAACCTGGCCCTGCACTTAGAACAATGGCTGCATACGTCCGACTGTAAAGGTAGGGGTAAAACCTGAAGCCCCCGTGAGATGATTAGGCAGGGGGGGGGGGGGGGGGGGGTCAGACAGAACGAGTGTTGTCTAACTAACCCGGAGTCCCCCCATCGCGGCATGCCTCAATCACTATCGTGGTTTATGGCACGTAAAACCCCATAACTTACTGTTAGTTTAAGAATCTTCCAACGCGGCGTATCACTACATATGCGTGTGCAAAAACACATATTTACCGGGAAAAATAAACTTCAGCAGCGTTACAAATAGTCGCGGGCTGCAGCTTTCACGAACCATGCTCGATTGAGTGGTCAGAGTTCAAAGCCGCAGCTGCCTCTCGTACGCAACGCTAAGCGCTCTCGAGGGGCAACCAGTCGAGAAGCCAACTACACCGTATATGACGAAACACATATATGCTATTTTCTTTTCGCGACACATAATTGAACGTGATTATACACGATTAAGAAGGAAATGCAGGCAAAACAATATAAGAGAGAGCGCAATATATATCTAAAAAAAGAGTTCACACAATATGACGTCAAGTCGATAATCCATGGCGTCCAGTCGATGGAAAGGAGCCGCGAAGAACGCACGACTCAACTGTGTCGCTTCTTGAATTGCGATATGGTTATTTTTTCACCGACGCTGCCTTTCGGAGCAGGTGCAGGTTTTTCTTTGTGCCGGAAGAGCCGGAAGAGGAAGACTCGGCTGGTCTCGCAGTGGATCGGCGCCTGCTCGCTTCGTCTTCCACGCCGGTCGACGTCTTAGCGCCGCCAGTCCCAGCAGCAGCAACAGGGGCCTTCTTTGCCTCCTTGGACTGACCGGGGTCCGGTGGCGACGGTAACATGGGAAATAGGGCCGTGTAGACGGGCACGGGATCAGGTTCATGATGGTGGAGGTGGTGGTGATGGTGATGGTGATCATCAGAGTGGGCTGCTGACGTGACCCACGGAGCCGTGCAAATCGGTAGGTCGCCGATGGTACTGGTACCGTCGGGCCCGTGGTGGAACGTCGAATCGGCGAAGCAGCGCCAATAGTCGCGGAAGTAGCCGCACCGGTAGCAGGCCGCGGTCGCTTCTGAGGCCACCAGCTGGCCGCCCAGGCTGACAACCATGCACATCGTGCGGTACGGGAACTGCTGTCCCCGCTCGCTGTCGTACATGGGCAGATGCAAGAGCGCCGGCAGGCCCGCCTCCTTCTCGCCGCACAGGAACCGTAGGGCCAGGCCCAAGCAGAAGCCTGTGCCGCCAAGGCGTGTATACATTATACTACGCTTGGTTCACGGTAAGTTAGAAACTGTCTAATGAGACGTTTTGCAAAGGGGTCTGCAAGTTTCTCGTTGGAATTTTGGGTTCAGCTTTGTTGCTTCAAAAATTAGTGACTAACCTGGTCTAATTAGGCAATGATGCAGAACACCAAAGATAGTGTGACTTGTACCATGCAACAGTCAGCAACATGCAACATGGCTGAAATCATCATATAGTGCGCTGGCATATTTCTTAAATGTGAGTAAAGTTAGCTGCAGGGACCCTTGGTGCCTCTTGGATCGCCGTTCGCACTGCCTAGTGAGTAAGAACAAAAAGGAAAGGACGATATATATATATATATATATATATATATATATATATATATATATATATATATATATATATAACATGTGCAAAACCCCATATAGATACCTGGAAAAATAAACTTTACCTTATCCCTCTGTCAAAGGAATCGGTATAACATGAAACTATAGGAATCGATGGAAAGAAGTGTGAACTTAAGGGCTCGCTTGCTTTGTTAAACACATCATTAATGAGAACTGACAGACAATGATGCCAAGGAAGGTATAGGGGACGTTATTAGAAGTAATTGTGATGTAAATGTGAAGAAAGAAAAGTAGACGAAAAGACAACTCTCCACCGGCAGGATCCGAACCTGCGACCTTCGAATAACGCGTCGGATGCTCTACCACTGAGCTACGTTGCGGGCCTCCGTCCACTTTATAGGGTATACATGTGCATTTTTAAACGTGGGAGCGTCAGTCAGCGCCGCCTGTTGACATTACGGCGAGTGTGGAACATTGAGCTACGGTGGTGGTCATCCCTCCGTCCACTTTATAGGGTATATATGTGCATTTTTAAACGTGGGAGCGCCAGTCAGCGCCGCCTGTTGCCATTACGGCGAGTGTGGAACACTCTTTTTTGTCTTGCAGAAAGAGTGTTCCACACTCGCCGTAATGGCAACTGCAAAAAGAGTGCTCCGCTCGCTTCCGTGCACATGCAGCGCTTCGCAATGTTACGCTTGAAAAAGATCTCCCCGCTGTAGAGGCATTTCGAAAAGCGAACGTAATCAAAGGAGAAAAGTTCGTTAATCACGTTAATCGATGTTCCACGTTGTCGACTATGAAAAACATGTGATTGTTGTTTAGATGTGCATGCTGGCAGTGGCAAACGTGTACTGTAGTGAACAAACTTTCGCGAAGAGACAAAAAAAAAAAAAGAGAAAGAAACAAAGATTACACAGCTATGGCACTAAAAAACCTGAGAAGGTTCGAGTCATGTCCTCCGTACCGCTGGAGCATCACCAGCTGACTTAGCCACGAGGCAGCTAGCCTAGCTTAGCTTTAAGCGCTGCGAAGCAAGTATAACTGCTCGCCTCGTGTGTCTGTATTTTTTTTTTCGCTTCTCGCTTCGTGCTTGCACTCCCTTTTTTATGAGAATATCGACTTTACAGGTGTGTAAGACTTCCTGCGCGGACGCGGCTCAGTGTGAGAAGTGTCGAATTTCAGGCGCGATGTGGTATCGGGTGCGCGACGAGCTCGCGCAAAGCGCAGCCGTAAACGCACACTCGAAGCAATGTACGGGTGCGCGGTGCGCGTGAAAGAAAACCGCACAATCTCCGAAGGTGGCAATTACAATTCATGAATTAAGTGCCAGTTAGATTCAGCGGCTTAAATATATACCACCTTAATAAAGCGACAAAACCAGAACAAACCAGCAAAACGATGTCAAAGTTTGCTGAAAATGCACAGACGTTCGTTCTGGCGCGATGATGCAGCCTTCCCGACGCGTGAATTGCAGGCGGCGAACCTTTGACAATTGCGGAGTTCATTTGAAAGCAACGAACACCGCAACGCTAACCGCGGTATGACGTATGTGAGCGTGAACATCCAACAACAACAGCTAGGTCTC
Source organism: Rhipicephalus appendiculatus (assembly GCA_030522465.1). Lineage (NCBI taxonomy): Eukaryota > Metazoa > Arthropoda > Arachnida > Ixodida > Ixodidae > Rhipicephalus > Rhipicephalus appendiculatus. Next base: position 44,257 of record JALIZH010016885.1, read on the forward strand.
ACAAACACAAGGAATCAAAACACAAGGTTATTTCAACATACAACCGTAATTGGATGTAAAAATGCGAGACAGCGAGCAATCACAACTGCAGTCGTTGCATGCACGCGCCGCGTTACGGGATTCAGGTAACCGAAACAAACGATTTCAAGCGAAGACTGGAGTCAGCCAAATCGGAAGGCGAGACAGAGCTAGAACATTATTCCTTCAACTGTGGTGATCCACACTTTTGTACGTTCTCTCGTACGACTTGTCCGGGAAGCGTACAGTTTTACAGGTGGATCGCGTAACTTGGTACTGTCTGCACTGCTGTGGCAAACAGCAATACTTCGGACCTCGCTTTCGCTTTCGTGGAGTCGCTTCTACCATCGCGGAAATGCAGCTTCGCAAAGCAAGACTCTCGGTTTAGCGTGCCAAGCTCACGTCACAACGTCTAAGCTCCCCGCACCGACTGAAGAACGCGTGCGAACGCGTGCCGCTGCGGTCGGCTTTCGGGGAAACAGGCTGAATCGGCCGCGCCCTCTGCCGCGCTTATTCCCAATTTCACCAGCGCTTGCCTCCAGAGCCGCAGCGCGGCGCTGTCGTCGCTCCGCAAACTTGAGCTTTGGTTCCCCATGAGCCTGGTACAAGTATACACACAGGACGAGCACAAACTAACAACTGTCACAAATGATACTGTGTGTGTGAGCAGCGCGCTCCTTTCGCAAACGCGGCCGCTGCAGCGAACGACGTGACCTTGGTGCTCTCTGTAACTTCAACGCAAACTTGCGGTGAAAGCACAAAAAACTCCCAAGCATTTCCCCGAGGGTGAACATGGTTAAGTGCGAATGCACGGGGTGATGCTATGAGGGGGGAGTAAAGTTATGATTAAAGTGTAATTAATGAATTTAAAGTGTTGTTGTCATGATGCATTGTACACACACACACAGCCACGGCGCGAGGCGCCAGCTGCACAGCGCGCCGTGACGTCACGCCGCGGAGAGTGGTGCGGGGAGCGGCGCGCGCCCGCGCAAACCGCGGTGAGGAGGCGGAGCGCGCGCAGTCACGTGGGGTGTGACGTCGCTGCGCCGTTGCTACAGACGCTCCTCTCCGCTCCTCGCGCCGTTGCTAGGGGAGAGGAGGAGGAGCGCGGATGACGGCGGATTCAGGGTCGCTTATAAAGTGCATTCGCACTTAAAACGTACAAACCGCCCCCCATCACGAGATAAGTGCGTGCGCACGAATGACCACGCCCTGTAGAGGCGCGCGCATCGCAACGCGCGAGGCGTCGACCTTGAAACTGTGCCCTCCGCGCCCCTCGCGCCATCTCGCTAGTGATAACAAGAACACGCTGAAGCCACCGAGCTCCGAGTACTGCCAACGGTAAATGGTGTATATAAATAACTCGCCGTTGGTGAGCTGAAGAACATACGTTCTGTGGCCAAATCGATACGCGCCGCGCGCTGAGGAGCGAGGGGCCGTAGGTTCGACTGCCGGCGACGGAAATTTTTCTTCCAGTTTCCTTTGCCATCTGTTAGTGTATACTTTACAACGTCATATCCATGACGTCAATACGTCAGTGGAGCCGTGGTGGACCCCGAAAAAAAAAAACAGTTTCTCGTGTTAAAAAAAAAAAAAAAAAATTAGCGCAGCTTGCACTAAGTCGCTCAAGGCTGGGCTGCGGCAGAGCTAGCGGGTACCTACCTGGTCCTGGCTTGGCTAGGCTTTCACCCTCTCGCCTGTCTTTTTCCAAAGCCTAGCTATACTATAGTATACATGGCTTTCTATCTCTTTCTTTCTCTCCCACTTTCTCTCCCTTCTCCTGTCCTTTACCTCCTCCTCATCGTCACCTCTATTTCCCACTCCTTTGCTATGCTGGACAATGTGTACTATACTAGACTATGCTATACTAAACTATACTATATTATTTATACTATACTATACAAGGTTTTGCTATCTTCTCCTACCGTGCCTGGATAGGCGAGTGGTTACGACGCTCGCATTCGGATCGTAGGTACGCCGTTTCGTATCTCACCTCGTGAAAGGAATATTTTCGCCAAGATTTTTCTCTCCCTCTTTCTCTCTCTTTCTTTCTCTCGATTTTTTTTCTCTCGCTGTAGGACAAATCGGCGCAGCGGGAGAGTGCGCGCCGGGCGCACACGTTCGGGGGAGCGAAGCAGATGATGAAGAGGAGGACGAAGAGAGCGCCAGCCGGCCGAGTTATTCCGTTGCACGCGCTGGAAAGGTAGAGGCCGCTCACGATGACGATGGTTTATGCGAGTGCGTAACGGCATAAGGAAAAGCGGGACAGCTCCGCTGCAACACAGCGCAGCCGAGAAACACTCACCGAGTACCGAACCGTAGGCGTTGCTCATGCCGGGCAGATAGAACAAGGCGACGAACTGCGGGAAGAACAGCACGTACACCAGGTCCGCCGAGAGCGTCCACAGGGCGAACACCGAGCTCACCTGGAGGGCACACAGCGTCGCCACCGCGCCGATGATCGTGACCATGCAGCGAAGCACGACGCACACTTCCATGACTGAGGCCTGCGAGAGAGGCGTGTGCTATAGGCGGGCCAACAATGGAGGAATGTCACTGATTGAGCCAAGGTGCGCTGAGAACAAATATATGTAATCTTTTATCGTTTGTCCATTTTGTGTTAATGATTATTGCGATTCCACATGAATCGGCCAATAGCGTTGCCTACGAACCTACAGACCGGGCCGCTTTCACATGTGGCTTTTGATTCTGCTGGATTGGAGGATCTGCAGAGGGATAAGCCCACGACATACAATGAAATCACCAAACATTACCTCATGGGAAGGAGAGAGCTTGCACCCCCTCGGAATAGCCTAAATAGAGCACAAACGGTCCCACTTAGACAGCTACAGAGACAGACTTATTACTCAACGGCACACAAAAGAATGGTATGACATAAAAGATATCGACGCTATTTGCAAGGCATGCAAGAAAAAAATATGCACGCTTGAACCTATATATGCCCAGGGAGTGCGGGTCGCCTGGCCCCGGCATTTCCAGGGAATGGTTTGCAGGGATGATCTAGTCACACGACCATATCCCCCCCCAAGTACTGGCTGTCCAGTACGCCCATGACAGGGCTTGGAGGCTTGACCACTCGCTCCCGACGTGGGATTAGCCATGCAAATGGCAGCACCCTGTAGAGGACGTAAAGTTCTTTCCATCGACCCATTCAACAATGGAAGATCGAAGATTGTCCCGCCTTCTTTCTTCCTCCTAGAGCTTCAAAGTGAAACGTTTAATAAGACACAATATGGCAGTAAGGAAAAGAGAGAGGGAAACTATCGTGATTGTAGCATCTCCATGCAGAGCCCCAGCCACGGTGGCAGTGCTTTCGGCTTGGCGGTCAGCAGGCAGCGTTATATTTCGTGGTAAATGTAGGATGCTTCTGGACTAAGTCCTCTCTGCCTTGATTTGAAGTAACCTCAGGACATAGCGTATGTGCGATGCTTTACGCTGACTGCGTTGTGACCGTCTCTACATTTTTTTTTCTTTTCAGGCTTGTTTCCTCTCATGAATTGGACTATAGCTTTTTTAACATCTGAGATCACGGTCAACAGGTTTATCAAAGAAGGAGAAAAGAAACCCTGCATGACTCCATGTCATTCGGAGGTACACAGGGAAACAGAACAACCCAAGCATGATCCAAGAATTTCATTGAAGATGACTTTCCTTGTTGAGGCAAGCGGGCGAGGAGTCTCGAAAAACAATGCTTGCACCTGTGCTTTTCCTTTCGCAAAACAAGTTGTGTCTCGATTGGCCTCCTTCAGCATGATCTTTGAAAGATATGGAAATCGAGTCAGCGCTAGTGGAATTGCATGGGACTTCAGTGAATGTCACATAAACGAAGACATACTCGGGAGTGCATGCTCACGAACAAACGATGCACACTCTAACGCCACAGACACCTTTCATGAAACCAGTGACTGCCCTCGCCGTCGAGAGCTTATGATCGATGAACTTGGATAGAGAATAAGCAAGTTGAAAGAGAAGAGTGCAGAAGGTAATAATTGCAAAAGCAATGGAAAGAACTTCACGACTGCTCCGAAACGCTCAGGCAAGCAAATATGAACTTCGCGCGCGCAGAAGGAATAGTTTCTTTAACACGCGGAAGAGCAAAGAAAGACTATGAGACTCACAATAGCGAGTTTAAGTGTGAGCTGTCAAAGGCTCTATTCGCCTGGTGTGCCACCGATAGCGGCGCTGCGAACGGCGCTCCGGTGACGCAACGGCGGGGATTCGGCTTTTGTCGTCTGCTACGCTCTGGCTGAAACAGCAGCATTTTCGTTATAGTTCGCTCGCGTCGCGCGGCGTTCCTCGACTACTAGCTGCATTTTCTTCTAATGATATTTCTTGAGAGGAGTGCTAGCATTACAGGAGGTTAAGAAACGTTCGTGTGTATACCCACAGCCATCGTGGTCAGGTTCATGCCCCCGATTTCGTAGCGTCACTCACTGACCTTGATGGCGTTGACATAACTTACGTGAAAGCGCGAACGCCCCCCTCCAAGTGAGTTAAAGGGAGTCTACCCTTTTTGGAATCGAAGCGCGATCAATTTTGCGGCTTATTCAGAAAAATCAGCATTGTGTAAACAGATTTGAATTGAATGAAAATTCCAATTGTAGTCATGCGGAATTGTGCACACACAACGTTGGCCGACAAAATGAAATCGATAACTTCATCGACCAGCGGGTTCTTGCGGACAACTAGCATAGATTGGGCGAGCTGGATGAGAATAAGATCGCTCCGAATGAAACGCGAGTTGTGGTGTGCGTGGTACAGTTCGACCCTTATGATAAGAGATAGTGCGCTCATGCGGTTTGCCACTCGTGAGCCACATTCATGCTTTCATTGCGCAGTGCTGCCTATTCGACTGTGTGGGCTTGTCAATGGTGGTGACAAGGTGGCGCACACTATACAGTTTCTAATGCTTGGGCAACGCGATCCGCTGTTCGTGTTTCATCTGACACCGATAGTACAGCTTGGTAAACAATAGGTAAACAATGCCAGCCAGGTGCGGCCGATTCAACATAGAGTAGGCGCTGTCTGAGGCAAGGCAAAACATAGTAGTATGGCCGGCACACGACTATCGTCTTTCGACGACATTTGCAGCGAAGGACGCAGATACGCGGCCAATTTTTTAGTACAGCGATCGCACCAAGCCCTATCAGGAGTAGACCGTTGAGACTGATTTACAGTATTTTATTGCAAATACATCTTATTACGACTTACGACGCCAAAGTTTTCTATTTATCTACGTTGATATGATTACACTAATTCTGTTCAGCATACTTTCAGACCACCGTGAGCGAATGAACAAACGTCGATTTAACGTAAGGATTAAAACATGTCTAAAAAAAAACTGCGGACAACCCACCAATATCACCGTCGTGAATCCCCTTTTAGACTCGCCCTGTTTATATCGTGTTTAAACTTGAAGTACTTACGACGCGCGCTTACACAGCAGCTGCTGAAAATTTGGATTTAATCAAACGTTGTTGCTGGTAACGCCATTTAATTTATTTGAATGACATCACACGTTGGTTTCTCATGCGCTTAATTGAAACTAAGAACAGTGGAATTCAACCGAAGGAGCAGGCTTGGAAAGCGAACACGCGCAGCACGCGCTACACATTTATTGCGCTTTAACGCGGACATTCAAGCCGAAGCCCGAACGCTGAAGTCAGTGATCGAAAAGGGGCAGGAAAGTCATTTTGAGTGCGCCACGGCCATATAACAGTCGCGAAAAGAATTATTCGCTATAGAAGCAGATATACACATTGATGGCTAGCAGACGACACCATGAGCAATCGACACAAAACGTGCTCCTCGGCAACTCCGCTCGATTTCGCTGGGCATTTTGCTTGAACATTGAGTACAAATTGCTTTATGAACTTGCCCACCAATGTTTCAATAACTCGAGCACGATAGACAGGCCTGCAGCGTCGAGCAGCCTTCACGTAGCGAGTGCGCGCGCGAAGAGCTGCATCCGAGTCCTCTCCCTGACGTCACATGCGAGAGGGCGCCACTCAAAGACCTCGAGGCGAATAACGGCGCAGCGACTTGGTGTCGCATTAACTAGGGTTTTATTTGACAAGCACTCTTTGCCGTTGTCCGGCCACCTTCGATAATAATGCGTGCAGCATCATGAACAATTGGAGCTTTATCTCACCAACAGTTCAGTCATTCTGTCGTAAGAATCTGTTCGAAAATACGGACCATGGTGCCATAACCTCTAATCAACATAGGAAACCGCATAGGTAACGTATCAACGATCATTATGTGAACTGACAACATATAGAGCGGCTGGTGGTGGACCCTGTTGTCTTCAGAGTTATTCAACGAAAACTGTGAAAACGATAACGAAGCCAACACCCTCGATTGTGCGGATGTACGTCTGCAGCCGCGCATACTCGCTGCAGCTGGCATTGAGGACCATTGGCGAGCTGCTCCCATCGGACGATCCGCTGAGAGCCATCTGCCTTGAAGCAGGTGTCGCGCAATACACTTGCTGCCACCATGGCTAGCCGTCGAGGGTCTAGTTACCGCTCATGAGTTCTCCAGTAGACGCCATTGACACTCCTACTCATCTTCCCGTCTTTTCTGTCTCCTTCCGCATCCCTCTAATGTGCTCAGCAGTGCTCCCCCAAGGGTTGCAGAAACAGTACCTCTTCCTTCTTCAATAGTCAACCTCGCTCAGCGTTCACGGAAGTTAAGCGCGCGTGCTTTTCGTTCGGTTGTTCGTCGTGCATATACCATGCCATGGTGTATGCCGTCTCGGTGTATGCACACCGTACATGGTGTATGGTGTACCGTACATGGTGTATGCACACCATGTACGGGTGTACGGGTGTACATGGTGTATGCACAGCGAGTACTTGGTGTATGCACACCATGTACTCAACGGTGACCGTGGGTAAAATGCATGGGCCGCGCAGCGAGGACCCCCGCGTCTGAATAACTGATGCCACCCTGCCAGGAAGATGCTCTTTCGCTCTGTTGCAAATGCTTGTCCGTGACTGTGTTCGCGTCTTTCATCGGTATCGCTTTTTGAATGTTTCATCGGTATCCCTAATGAGATATATGGTTATACCGCGTGCGTATACGCTCGCAGTGCACGAGACTACTCACAGCCGGTCGCAGAAGGAAGTGGTAGATGTTCCTGGTGAAGAGTGACGACGCGCTGAGCATGGATGAGTCGACGGAGGACATGACGGCGGCCGTGATGGCGATATGGCCCAGCACGGCGACCGACCCTGGCGTCATGTAGCGGAGTGCGTAGAGCAGCACTTTGTGGCGCTCGCCCTCCGCCAGGTCGAAAGGGCCGCGGTAACCGGCCGCCGTGAAGTCTCCGGGAACGCAGAGTTTACATCATCATCATCATCATCATTATCACCATCATCAACATCAATGGTAAACATGGTTCTTAAGATTGTTAAAATTCTTTTCGATTTTGGCGAAGTTTGCCGAGTTTATGTATATATGTGAGCTCATTTTCTAACATGCAATTATTTTTCATACCTAGTATTCAATACATGAAACATTTCATGTGCCTTTTTGGGAGGAAGACGTATCCTAAACTGAGAAATTTACTAAGTAAATCAGCAAGTAACAATAATCTGGAATGAGTACTGTACGCGATTCAAAAAAAAAAAATGAAATTTCCAAACCCATTTGAGCGAAAGTTGTGGTGTGTCGAACATTCGCCAGTGAGTCGATCTCAAGCTGGGATTTCGCTTCCGAATGTTCAACATACCAGAACTTTTGTTCAAGTGAGTTTAGAACCTTCATTATTGTTTTATTATGAACAGGTCCCATCCTAATTATTGTGATACGTGATTTACTTCGTAACTCTCTAAGTTTAGGAAAAATCTTGCTCCAGAGAAGGCACAATGAATGCTTGACATTTTAAAAATACATCTTATACTAGAAAAATAATGGCATATCCGAAATTAGTACACCAATTTACATAGGCGTGCGCAGGATTCCCCTTCGGGGGGGGGGGGGGGGCAAAGGTTCGTCGCAGCGCCCCCCCCTCCCTATTATATCAATGTATGGGGCTGACTTTCCAGCCCCCCCTTATCGCCCCCCCCCCCCCACCTATTATGTCAGTGTATGGGGCTGGCTTTGCCCCCCCCCCCCCCCTTCTCGTCCCCGTGCGCTCGCCTATGCCGAGATGCATAAACGCAACAAGTTTAAAATAGCTGAAGAATAAAAGAAAGAAGAGTTTTTAAAGTGCAGCCTCCCCCCTTAAAGGGATACAGACACAGAAAAATTTTGGTGCCATTTTTCTGCGCCAAATGCGGTCGGCGTTTTCCTACGCCAAACCCAATCCTCTCAATATCCTAAAAAAAATGTACCGGTAAGAACGAGCGCGGCCTGAAAAATAAATTACAACATGGTTTGAAAAGCTAGCTTGCATTTCTACTGTACGCTGACGTCACGACATGGTATGAGCTTCTGGTCACGTGCTCGCGCAAGATGGCGTGACGCTTTCACGGCCGCTCCGCTCCGTGGCTCCGTTGGTGACGGACGAGCGGCCATTGCGTATGTTTCGGCACGTGTCGTCATGACAACTAGCCATGTTGGTGCGTGAAGTCACCAGTATTGTTACTGTAGTCTAATAATATATAATGATATGTGGGGTTTTAAGTCCCAAAACCGCGATATGATTATGAGGGGCGCCGTAGTGGAGGGCTCCGGAAATTTTGACCATCTGGTGTTCTTTAACGCGCGCTGACATCGCACAGTACGCGGGCCTCTACCATTTCGCCTCCATCGAAAAGCGACCGCCGCGGCCGGGATTGAACCCGCGACCTTAGGGTCAGCAGCCGAGCACCCTAGCCACTGATCCACCGAGGCGGACTGATAGTGTAGTCTGACATCACGCTAGTGTCGATGTCAGTAGGCACGCGACGCGAAAATTGATTTTAATGTCAAAATAAAATATCTTAGCATTCCCCGAGATTCTCATTTGTCAGGGCCGTCTCTCTATACAGAAGATCTGTAAGGAAGTGTAAAGTCGGCTCCGAAAATTGGTGCCAGTACCGGTTGAAAGAGTAAAGGTTCGTGAAGCATCTCATGGAGACAAGTAGTCATACTATATACACCACTGTGTTATTCTAGTACATTGCTATAACAGCTGGTAGAAAATGCCCGACATAAAAGTGGCCATGACACCCAATTTTCGATCATAATTTGTGTTCTACGCTCAAAGTCGCCGAAGTTCGCTAAGAAATGCTTCGCATTTAAAAGAGCAAGAAGCATACTGGTAGTCTTGGCAACAGCACCGATGATGATCGACGGCAGGGCCAGGAAGACGCAGCCCAACGCCGTCATGTACGAAAACATCTTGGCGTTGAACACGGATCCGGTGTAGAGGACGCGTTGAAAGTACACCTGCGTAAAGTGACCGATTGAATCATCGATTCGCATAATCAATCGATTCATGGAGATTAATATCCCGAAGCAGTACTGGGCCTGCGAGACGCACTGTGGAGGAAATTCGTTCTGACAACGTGGGGCTCCTTAACACGCACCTAGACCTAGTACGCGAGAATTTCGCCATTTCACCTCAATCGCGAAGAGACTGCCGCGGTTGGGAATTGATCCGGTGACCTTAAAGGGGCGCTGCAACACTTTGCCAAGTAGTCACAGAATTACCTCATGAAAGGTGCTTGTTACTTCGCAAATTGACTGCCGCGAAAAATTTTAGAATCCGTCCAGTACTAGCGGAGTTACTGGGATCTGTCGCACGCTTCAAGCACTTTCTCTCTTCTTTCGTGCCAGCGAGCCCGCTGAAGGCTACTCAGGGAGGGGGGATGACAAGAGGGCAAGAAGATGCATCCCTTCGCCAGCCCGCGTCATGGCCTTGAACACTTTCTTTTTTTTTTTTTCTTCGAGCACGTGAACGACGTTCAGTGTGATCGGAAGCACGCGCGCGGGCACGTGGCGGCCTCCTGCGGCGGCCGCAGTGAGTCTGCCCCTCACAATGCTCAAATCAGCCAATGAACGTAGACTTTGGGTTTATGGCGTCATTTGTCGAGAGAATAGACAAGGATTTCTAGCCGACTGAGAATTCATTGTAAATTCCAGCCAGCGTGCTGCGTTGTATTGTTTGGCTCGCGCGTTCTCAGGAGCCTCGACTGCCATTCGGCAGCATTTGCTGACAATGCTGAAAGTGTTGCACGACCCCTTCAAGCTCAGCAGTAGTAAGTCGTAACCATTACGTCACTAAGACTGCGATTGCATATCATTGAGAAAGGATATCCGCTGCACGTTGAAACAAACGGCTGACATTTGGGCTTACGGTCCAGGCTTCGTCGGAGTAACACAGGAACATGAATACGAACTTTTAATATATTTTATTAGTAGACTAACATAAACGGTGCTCTTTGTGTGTTTGTCAAAATGTACTAAAAGAGCATATTCTTAAAATGACGCGCGCCTTATGGAAGGCACCCGAGTAATTTTGTCGATGTGAGGTTCTTGAACCTGGTTATGCCGAAAGTATCATGCATGCTACGTTGAGTTTTATAGTTCAAAATGCTGATGCAAGCAAGAGAAGCTTAAAGGGACAAAAAGAAGAAAATCAATTTTTATCATATTAGCATAGGCATGCGCACGAGGGGGGGCAGAGAGGGCGGCCGCCCCCCTAGTCACCTAAGAAGGGGGGGGCGCGAAGTCTGCCCCATACATTGACTTAATAGGGAAGGGGGGGCGCTGCGGCGAGCCCCCCCTGAAGGGGAACACTGCGCACGCCTACGCATATTAGTAAATCACCCTCTCAAAATTCCAAAATAACCACGCTTGCCGCGAGAATATGCTTGGCAAGCAAGAAAACGCGCGAAAAGAAAATTTGGGTGGCGACGCCACCTTGAGATTCCCGCACTAAACGTCGTGACGTCGTAAACTTTGACGGTGTCTGCTATGCCCTACGCAGTCCCTGATCCGAAAAACTTAAGTGCATTGTCCTCTGAGGGGGGCCACGAACTTAACATACTAAGTTTCAACAAATTTCGTTGAGCGAATGTCGTCAAAATATGAGAAATGCCCTTTGAAATCCGTGACGTCACGCATGGAGATTTCGGCGCGAAATTTAAAAATGAAACTTTAACCGTGATTTTCTCCTCTAAGAGGACGAAATTAACAACATCAGAGTCGTCATAGTACAATTTAACTATTTAAACTCATTTGTTATTTCACTTTGTGTCCCTTTAACTCAAATCCTATAGTTACACGTGAGCAAGGTTGTTAATCTTTAAATGATTAGCTACTAATGCATTAATCTTCCAACCCACTCTCTCTCTCTCTATCTTTTTAAATGGGCTGTCCAAGGTCAAAAGTTAAAACAAATACTGTTTTCCTAATTTTATTCTTGATGTGGGGTTCTGTTTCGTAATTACAGGGTTAACGTGCACCTAAATATGAGTATACAGGTATTTTTGCATTCGCTCTCCGCTGAAAAGAATGGAACTCGACTCCGGGAAATTAGCAACGCAACAGGACCTAGCACGGCAGCTAAAGAGGCAATATTAACGCGATAGCGTTAAAGAGCTCCTTTCGCAGAAATTCCGGCGTCGGCGTCGTTGGTTGTGAGCGAAAAATCATCATCATCTTGCCCGTGACCGCAAAAATCGAGAAAGATGCAAATAAAATAAATAATAAAAATTTCCGGGTCCGAGTGAGGATCGAACTCAAGCCCTCTGCGTGGAAAGGCCGGCCTTCTATACCACACAGTCACGCGTCTACTTGGCAAATACAACGAAAATAACTTCCTCTGCTTAGAAATGCAGTGAAAATAACTTTCATACTTTACAAACACAGGCGTCCTGTATACAGGCGTCACAATACAACATGTAATACCGCAGTAATATTGCGTGGTACAAGCGTACATTGCCATCGGGCGTCAGAACATACGAATATCATGACGACATCGTGGTTTAAAGCCGGCGACCCATTACAAAAGCCACACACGTTACTGCGCGTATTCCCTTCAGACCACGTAGTAGGTGCATAGCAAGTTCGAAAACATTTCACGCGCATATTGCTCATGGTTTAAAGCATGCTACCCATTACATAGTATGCACCTAAGTGGTTCAAGCACGCACTAGGAACAGGATATCGCTGTCGTGTTCAACTCTTACAGGCGAAGCTTATGGGTCCCCCAATTTCGTGTTAATTTTCGAATAGAAGGTCGTTAGTTACAACGAGCGTTCGACTGTAGCTGCACGTATACTGCAGTTGCTTTAGCAGAGTGCACGGACCTGCCAAGGGATGCCGCCGAAGATGGTCATAAAGAGTTGGTCGATTATCTGACTTATGTCTTTATTTATCGACCTTTGCCACGGCCCTGCTGCCCCATTCGAAGAATCCCACGCATACCCACTGCATGTGAAAAAAAAAAAAAGACAGGTTAGTTTCGCCAGAATTGCGGAGAGCTGGGCCTTGTTGGTTGTACATGCTTAGAAAACAGCGCGAAAAACACATGACACACCGAAACGAAACACAAACACCGCTGACTCTCAAAATTTGATGAAAGTCAGCGCTGTGCGCGAAAAAGCGCAGGACACACAAAAAAGGGAAGGCACACAGCGCTGATTTTCAACAATTTTTGAGAGTCAGCGCTGTGTGCGTTCCCTTTCTGTGTGTCCTGGGTTTTTCGCGATGTTTTCTAAGTTAGTTTTGCCGAAGGAGCGAAGTAATGAGTGTGATAGCAGCAAATCGTAATGCCAAACGAAGAAAGGCTAGCAGCTTCTGTACTATTTTCCTTTGATATATATATATATATATATATATATATATATATATATATATATATATATATATATATATATATATATATATATATGGCCAGCGCCGCCGTGCTGGTCCGTCATCTGAAGATCCGTCATCTGATCGAGGTGCACGTAAACAACGATGAGTGAATTATCGCCCTGTGAACCCCGTATTGATTTCTGCGTTTTAAGCTGTATGTAGGACACCGAGTTCGCAAACTCAGTGCGACTGCGTTGACTCGCCGGGATAATGTCCATGGCGGTGGGGCTGGCTTGCTGATGCTCAGTGACGAAAACTTTAAATTCAAAGTAAAATATTTTGCATGTGCTGTCTGACTCCTGTGTGTGGAGAGCTTTAACACTGTATACACCAAGAAAACGAAAATACCTCCCTTTTACGATGTCTCAAAATCGTGTCAGTATATACTTCCTTAACACGTCGCACAATGGCATGGCACGAGTATGACAAACATAAATGAGAGGTCATGCATGGTATATACTATACCAGAATGTACATGCATGCACGCATGACAAACATGTCATAGTGAAGGACACGACACGGCAAGACATGACATGTGCGTTGGTTTGTGTCAAAGCGAAATAATTCGGTGTATGCAGCGCCTCGCTGACTGCTTCGCATTACTTTGATTCCCGCAGTGCGTGGGATCTGCCGGATTATTTCATGGCTATGTAGTGTGAGCTAGGTCCTTGGAAGCACAAGCAGACGACACATGAAAAAACAATGAACGCTGGTTATTTAAAATAAGCAAAGCGATAGCTTTATGACGTGGCTAAATTACACGTGCCACTTCTGGGACCACTGAAGTTCATCGGACGTACCATTAAGATTAAAATGAAAAAAAATGCACGCTTGTGACATTATGGCGCTGTGATGATTGATGGACTGTGTATATTGGTATACAATGCTTTCGGACGGACTAATTGGGCAAATATGTTGATCTGGCGAACCAACCATTTCATTTTCCCACATATACAAGTTCTTAAAGTTTTATTCTGTTTTAGACGCGGTCCAAGCTCTTGAGGAGTACTGCATTGCTTGTTCTTTTTTCTTTTCGTTACTTCAGCATAGACACAGTGCCCCTGTTTGTTATCTTATGCAAGGCAAACGATGAAAGTGTCGCGTACGGGAGGCAAGGAAACACGACGCGCGTGCACCAAATGCAAAGGTCCACGCAAGCAAAAATGACTTCTTCTCGAAGCAACTGGTGAAGGCATGCGGACCACATAACAATGGTGATTGCCATGCGTGTCCTCATTTGGACAGAGAAACACGCTTCCGGCATCCACAAGTAAACCACTAACTTACAGAAAAATGTTACGCTACAATCTGTTTCAATAAAATAAACCCTATTCCAATGAAGCGAGGTATGGGGATGTTCTCCGAAGTCGGGCTCACCAGTCTCCGGCTCGCGCGCGCCAATTGGTGCATGCTCGTGTGCATCTGGACTTTGAGTAGAAAAGGCCGCAGACTTGTTCCCGACAATAGTAGTTGTACCCGACTGTAGCTGCAGTTGTACCCGACTGCAGGATGCAAAATAGCATCTATACGCTTTACTATATGTCGCTTTATGCGCTTTGGCAGGCTTAAGATAAAATCTACACAAGCCATGGTTGTCTTTTAAATGCGAAGCATTTCTTAGCGAACTTCGGCAAGTTTGAGCGTATCTATCTATCTATCTATCTATCTATCTATCTATCTATCTATCTATCTATCTATCTATCTATCTATCTATCTATCTATCTATCTATCTATCTATCTATCTATCTATCTATCTATCTATCTATCTATCTATCTATCTATCTATCTATCTATCTATCTATCTATCTATCTATCTATCTATCTATCTATCTATCTATCTATCTATCTATCTATCTATCTATCTATCTATCTATCTATCTATCTAGCCGCCTACGACTTTGTGCTCTCCCCGCCATATCGTTAATCGGATTTATACCAAATTGTTTATGACATAACATGACTGTATGACGAACATAAATAGCTGGTCATATCATGAAAATCGTGACTAACTTGTCATGAAAAGAATGATTTACATGCCACGTTCATGGCGCCCTCGCGGCCGTTTCGTTAGCTTGATATACACCAAATTTGGGATTGAGTGTCATTACTGTATGACGAACTAAATGACAAGTGGTAATATGAAAATCATGACTTCATGAGCGACATGACTTGCATTCGACGCTCATAGCGCACTCGCGGCCGTTTTGTTAGATTGATATACACCAAATTTGGTATTGAGTGACATGACTGTACCACGAACGTAAATGACAAGTCGTAATATGGAAATCATGACTTGTCATGTGCGACATGACTTGCATTCCACGCTCATGGCGCGCTCGTGGCCGTTTGGTTAGCTTGATATACACCAAATTTGGTATTGAGTGACATGACTGTATGACGAACATAAATGACAAGTGGTAATATAGAAATCATGACTTTATGATCGACATGACTTGCATTCCACGCTCATGGCGCGCTCGCGGCCGTTTCGTTAGCTTGATATACACCCAATTTGGTATTGAGTGACATGACTGTATGACGAACATAAATGGCTGGTCATATCATGAAAATCATAACAAACTTGTCATGAAAAGTAGGATTTACATGCCACGCTCATGGCGCGCTCGCTGCCGTTTCGTTAGCTTGAGATACACCAAATTTGGTATTGAGTGACATGACTGTATGACGAACATAAATGACAAGTGGTAATATGGAAATCATGACTCCATGAGCGACATGACTTGCATTCCACGCTCATGGCGCGCTCGCGGCCGTTTCGTTAGCTTGAGAAACACCAAATTTGGTATTGGGTGAGATGACTGTATGACGAACATAAATGAGAAGTGGTAATATGGAAATCATGACATGCATGTCATCTACAATGCCATTTACATGCCACGCTCATGGTGCGCTTGCGTCCAGTTCGCTAGCTTGACATACACCAAAATTGGTATATCGCGACGTGACTGTATGACGAACACAAATGACACGTCGTAACATGTAAAACATGACATGCAAATTATGTAAAGCATGATTTGCTCCTTCCTGGCTGCTTCGCATTACATCGATTCCCACAGTGCGTGAGATCTGCCGGCTTTTTTAAAGACGATAGTCTTTCCTGGGATACCTAAACGGAGAAATTTTGGTCTGTCTGTCTGTCTGTCTGTCTGTCCGTCTGTCTGTCTGTTTGTCTGTTTGTCGGCACGTCACACGATTGAGCTAGTTGGCCAAACTTTAACCCCCTGCCTTACGACCTCCAATCATGACCAAGAAGCATGTGTTCATACGGGTGAGCGTGGGCAATTAAAAATCAAATATTACGCATACCTGAGGCACAACATCAATACCTTAGTACTATTCACAGTGTTCCTTTAAAACAAAATCTATAGATACGTAATTATAAAGATCCTAGTGTTTATTACGCGGCGCTGCTGTGTACAAAACAAGTCTCCGCCCAGTGATTTAACTTCGACGCTGTGGCTGGCTGTGGTGCTGCCACCTGGCAGCTGCATTGTACAACACAAGCCGATGTTCCCCGGTAGCGCTGTAGATGGCGTCCTCTTCTGTTTTATCAATGCCAGCCAGATGCGGCTGATTCATCGTAGAAGAGCGCTGTCTCAGGCAAGGCAAAACATATATGGCCGCTTGATGAAATACGACCCACTCTACAAGACATGATCAGAGAACGCAGAGAAAAGACCGACGACCAAATTTCAGCGGAGAAACGCCGGCGTCCGTCTAAGCGCGCCCGGAAAACGTCCGAAAAACGAGCCCAGCGGCTAGCCCGGCTATTAAATTGTGGTACTCATGCCGCTCATGCAGTGCAGTCGGCACAAGACTATCGTCTTTCGACGACATTTGCAGCGAAGCACGCAGATACGCGGCCAATTTTTTTTATTTGCTCTTCTTTCTTTTAACTTTTGCGGCCTCTTGTTTATGAAGTGGAACACGTGACGCGTTACTCACCAGACCGACGACGGTGCTCGCCAGCTGGAAGGCATCCGTGTAGATCACGGAGTAGAGGCCGCCCAGCGTCGTGTAGAAGAGGATGACGCCGGTAGACAACATGATGAAAAATGGAGAGTCCATCTGCGTTACTGCCGCCATCATGTCGCCTGCGTAAGCAGTATGACAAGATTTTGAGTAAGTGGGACAATGTCACGCCTGCTTAAACACGGTCCCAGGTGTGCGTGTGTGTGCGCGCGCGCAGCGACGACTTGGACAACTGAATACAGGTGCACGGGGCATTGCTCCGGACGGATGACAATTGCAACTTTATAGAATCCGCATGTTAATTATTGCTTTTAGAATTCCGCATGTTAATTATTGCGTTTATTAAGGAACTAGCACAAGTGAAGCGATCAGCGGTCCGAAACGTAGCAAGCACGAGAACCAACCACGGTCCTCGTCTTCGTCTTTCACTGGCACTGTTGTCTGTGCCCTATCCTTTCTACAAATCACTCCCCCCGCGGAAAAGGAGCCACCCTGGCGACTTAAGGAACAGGTACGATTGGTGGGTCATAGTGCGGCTTCAGTCGGTCGACGTCAACAGTCTCACTACCACGGCTGCGGCAGTCTGTGGACGATTGAACGGGCTCGACAATATAGTTGAGCGGGGAAGCTTGACATAGGACGCGGTAGGGGCCTTCGTACTTAGGCAGTAGCTTCGTGGAAAGGCAAGGAGCAGAGGATGGAACGCGAAGCCATACCAACGTTCCAGGCGAAAATGACTGGGGAGGTAGGTTGGCGTCATGGCGGTCCTTCTGGCGTGCTTGCTTCAAACACACAATTCAAGAATTACAGTGATAAAACGCCCGCCACCCTCTAGGGAGTGGCGGAAGAACTAATGCATTAAGGTTCGTTGTTCCACGACTCCGCGGAGGGAAAAAAAGGGTTTTTGCATACGGACAGCGATCGACGCGAAGAAATCAAGGAGGTACGCCACATACAGCTCCACTGTAAAAGTTAAGTATATGAAACCCTGTTCTATGCCTTCTGAGATCTTAAACGGAATGCCATTCTATTGAGGCTGTGATAGATTAAGTTGCCGACTAATAGGCACAAGATGTAAGTTGAATTGAGTTAGGTGGTGCCGTGCGGCTCACCCAGTGCTGACAGTATGGCGGCTGTCCAGAAGACTTCTCCGCAGATGGCGGGGACGCAGAGGGGCAGTGCGATCCAGCGGCCGTAGTGCAGCTGGAACGGATCGAGCATCGTGATCGCTCTGGTCACGTGCATCTTACCCGCGAAGAGCCAGCCGCCTGCGATTTGAAGCGCGCTGTAGTCGGCGACGACACAACGAGGATAACGAGAGGCATTGACGAACATCTGGAGTGCCCCATCGAAGCTTCCTTCGTTTGACGATTGCTAGCACTCCAAAGTGCAAGATGAGCCGTAGTTTATTCGGCATGACATCGCACGCGTAACGTGGGACATAATGAGTTATATTAGTACCAGCGTCACGTTCTGTTTTCGTTCACTTTCATTTCCAATTTCAATTGATTTTAAGTATAAGCATCCGTGCAGAGAGGGCCTGGAGTTGCCCCAGACCATGCAAATAAGGGGGCGTAAAATTTGGCCCACACCATGCAAATTTGTGACGATTATGGCCGGTGAAGACCCCGTACATTTGAAGAATTGTTGACGACCGCCGCGGCGGTGTAGAGGTTATGGTGCTCGGCTACTGACCCGAAGGTCGTGAGTCCGATCCCGGCCTCGGTGGTCACATTTCGATGGAGGCGAAATGGTAGAAGCCCGTGCACTGTGCGGTGTGAGCACACGTTAAAAGAACACCAGATGGTCGAAATTCCCGGAGCCCTCCTCTGCGGCGTGCCTCATAATCATATCGTGGTTTTGGGACGTAAAACGCCCGCAAATTAAAAAAAAAATTCCCCATCTCCCGCTAAAGGGAACCATGTGTGGATGCGAAGGAGCGGGAAGATAATGAGCTTGAGCGGGAGGAACGTCGCCGCTCTCATTTCACGGCAGCGGTCCGGGCGCTCATCGCGGCGCTGCACAGGAGAGAATGAGACGCGCGGGCTCCGCCATTTTCATACCGCGGAACTACCGTGGCACCCCCCAGCGGAGTATGCAGCTGTAACACCACCTGTCGTGCGCGCCGCTCCGTAGAGGATTAGGACGAGGGGGGACCGTAGGAGAGGAGAGAAAAAGGGAGTGGACGTGCATGCGCTGTGGGGGGTGGGGGGACGCGGGAGCCGCTCCGTAGAGTAGAGGGTTCCTAGAGGAGAGAAAGGGGGGAGCATAGGAGAGGAGAGAGAGAGAGGGGGCAGGGGACGCGCATGAGCTGTGGGGGGTGTGGGACGCGGGACGCAGGAAGGAGGGAGGGACAAAGCCTCCGCAAGCACATGCAAGCAAGATCAAGGAATGGAGTCAACGTGGGCGACAGACACCACCAGTAGTGCGCGTTATTGTGTGCTTGCACCCACCACATGCCTAGCCATTGCTAAGCAGCCACTGTGTGCTCTCGGCTATGACTCTGGCAACTGTGGCTGTGGTTGATGGCCTTATTGTACTACAGTGTTCTGGTTCGCGTGGTGGTTGCCCCCCTACTTCATGAAAGTGACCTGGACGCGAGACGCCGGACGCGGGACGCGGGAGGGATGGAGACAGCCCCGAGCATAATGTGCTTCGCATCTAAAAACCGGCACAATTGATCTACAACCATAGCCGGCTTGGTTCAGACTTCAATGCTATTATGAATTATCATCATACCGTTGCGAATCGCTGCATAGCTGAATTATCGGAGGGCTGCGCACGCGTTGTTTGGAGGTGGTTGTTCCAGACCTCCGACAGCAGGTGCATTCCCATTCTTTCTTATTTCCTATATTCCGTATTAAGTACAGAAATAAAATTACTGAACTATATAATTTAAAACACATACCTTCATTCAGTCCTTGCATAATTTCATTACACGCAGCATTGATATGGTGGCAAAGAAAGTCTGAGTTTTATGCCCCACCTAGTATTATTAGATGCGAAGCATCTTATGCTCGGGGCTATGCCCGTCCCTCCCTCCCGCGTCCCGTGTCCCGCATCCGGCCATTTTCATAAAGTAGGGAAGCACCCATTACGCGAACCATGACACTGTAGTAATATGAAGGCCGCCAACCGCTACCACAGCCATCAGAGTCATGGCCGAGAGCACAGAGAGGCTGCTTAGGAATGGCTAGGCAGGTGGTGTCTTTCGCCCAGGTTGACCCCACCCATTCCTTGATTTTGCTTGCATGTGTTTGGAGGGGGGTTTAGTCCGTCCTTCCTTCCCGTGTCCCGCATCCCACACCATCACAGCGCATGCGCGTCCCCTCCCCCCCTCTCTTTCTCCTCTCCTACGCTCAAACCCCTTTCTCTCCTCTAGGAATCCTCTACTCTATGGAGCGGCGCCCGCGTCCCACACCCCCCCACAGCGCATGCGCGTCCCCTCCCCCTAACTTCTCCTACGCTCACCCCCTTTCTCAACTTTAGGAATCCTCTACGGAGCGGCGCGCACGAAAATGGTGCGACAGCTGCATACGTCGCTGGGGGCGCCAAGGTGGTTCCGCGGTATGAAAATGACGGAGCGCGCGCGCCTCATGCTCTCTTCTGTGCAGCGCCGCGATGAGCGCCCGCACCGCTGCAGTGAAACGAGAGCGGGGACGTTCCTCCCGCTCCAGCTAATTATCTCCCCGCTGCTTCGTATCCACACATGGTTCCCTTTAGCGGGAGATGGGGAAGCTTTTTCTACCCGTAATGGTGATCTACTGGTTATGGAGCTCGACTGCTGACCCGAAGGTCGCGGGATCGAATCCCGGCCGTGGTGGCCGCATTTCGATGGAGGCGAAATGCTAGACGCGCGTGTTCTTGAAGGAGCACGTTGAAGCACATCAGATGGTTAAAACTTTCGGAGTCCTCCACTATGGAGCCCTCATAAGCACACCGTGGTTTTTGGAAGTAAAACCCAACTGTTATTATTACTATTATTCCCTGCAATGTCCAGGTGCTGAGAATTTCTGCGCTTGTCCGAGACCTGCAGCTATTCTTTTTTTCCACATCGCGACAAGCGCTGGCAAGCTTTGGGAGTGTGAAGTTATGTAATAATGACATGCATTTATGTTTTTTTTTCACGCGAAGTGCTCAGCATACTGGATTCGCTGTATGAGCAGTTCCGAAATAATATCTGCAGTTTTACATTCTAAACTAACAATTCAGGAAGGGACACCCACGCAGAGCGGTCACAATTTTGAAAGATTTGCACTGACTTATTTTCGCGTCCCTCCGCCTAACTCTCTGCCTTCCCAGACTGCATTTCCCATCCCTTGGTAACCATTCTGTTGCTCTTACTGTTGTCCACCGCGGTTGTCTGTTCTTCGCATTACATGGACAGCCCAGGTCCATTTCTTTCGCTTGATGTCAACTATACGGTATCTGCAACTCCTGTTTGTTCCCTGACCCATTCTACCGTCCTGCAATCTCTCAATGTTATTCCTATCATTTTACGTTCCATTGCCGCTGCGTGATCCTCAGCTCTTGCTCTAGTCGTTCTGTTATTCTCCATGTTTTTCAGTCCCATATGTTAGAACAGGCACTATGCAGATGTTGTATACTTTTGGCTTTAATGAGAGTGGTAGACTTCCTGAAAAAAATTTGGGAGTGCCTGCCGAATGCGCTCTAGCCTATTCTCTTTCTTCGGTGAATTTCGTTTTCGTGATTAGGTTCTCCTGTTAATGGTCTTCCTTGATATACATGTTCTTATATATCCTCCAACCTATGGTTCTCGATCTTAAACTTTTTTGCGTGCATGACGCACACCGCTTACATGTAATAATTAGAGAAACTTTAAATTGGTTCTATTAAACTGGTTTCAAAACATTTTGGCAGCCTGGAGGTCGATGTGAAAGCGTGCCAATATTTCCGTATCATCCAAAGAGTTAAAGCAGGAAATATTTGAGAGGGCGTGGGGGGGGATGGGTCGAGACCCATTAACACCTGCCATCTATAACGGGTCATATTAAGGCCCTGGGTGGGACCCCGGTGGATGGGGCTAGTTGAACGCTCTAACTGAAGCGTCAGCGTTGCGCCGTACACGATATGCTACCGTGGGTGTTTTAGCAATATCATCTTATACGCTATTTTTGTAATATTTCATTCCTACGGGGCCTTTTCCTGTAGTAGAAATTTCAAGAGAAGCAGATATTTCATCCAGGCAATGCTAAGCCTCGCTTTTTTTTTTTGAAAAGCGGCCGTGGTTGGGATAAGGCTGTCGCCTCTAAACTTACCTATCAGGAGGCTGAGCGCGTAGCCCAATGGAGTGTAACACCTTGCGATGCCGTAGTTGAACACAGCTTCGGCGGTTCCGCTGATGTAGCCACCTCCGACCCATGTTGCTGAGGGCGGAATAATATAGAAGAAAGCGCACGTCTTAAGTGTTTCAAAGCCTAACAGCGCGAGAACTGCACAGACAAACGCGAGGAATCAACACAACACACGAATTGAGGCTGCTGAGTTTGATGGATTGGACATCAATTGTGCAAGCGTGCCATGCGTTGCTTCGACAGAAAAAGAACATTATTTATCCCGTGCGCATGACCCGCACACATGATTTAGACTGTGATCTTTTGATTTAGACTGTGATTAATAATTTTTTTTGCAGTTTTTGCTAGTTTTTATAGTGAGATAACAACAGCCGATTTCGGTGGCGTTACCTGCCACGGTGTTCTAGTGGTTATGGTGCTCGACTGCTGACCAGGAGGTCGCGGGATTGAATCCCGGCTGCGGCGGCCGCATTTTCGATGAAGGCCAAAATGCTTGAGGCCCATGTGCATCATAACGTGCACTTAGGTCCACGTTAAGAACGCCGGGTGGTCGAAATATCCGAAGCCCTCCACTACGGCGTCCCTCATAATCATATTGTGGTTATGGGACGTAAAACCCCAATGATTATTATATTATATATTTTGGTGGCCTTCTGGTCCGCCGCTGCAGCCGGAGTCCGTAATCGCTATCGCGCGAAAGTGGCAAAAAAAAAAAAAGATCAAGGAACCAGTGTGATTCGAAACAAGGCAGTGTGCATGGCATTCGAGTATTCTGCCTCAGAGCTACGCCGGTGCTTGAAACTCCTACGCGAAAAAGGACCCTATGCAGGCGCGATGTCAATGACTTGAGCCCCTCTGATCACGTCACTCATGTCAAAATGAAAATGGCTCGATCCATGGGTGTTCTCAGCCACATTAACCACCTTCTTCCCCATTCTGTGGCAAAGCAGTTACACTTTTCTCTTGTTCATTCGCACCTCACATACAGCAGCTTTGTTTGGGGCACGTGTAATAAGACTGATGCACAAAAATTGACCACCATGCAACAAAAAGCACTGAAGTTATTAACAAAAAGGCCGGATAGCCATAGCAATTTATATTCTGCTTTTCATGTAGTGTGCTTCTCTGAACGTTACAAATTTAAGCAATGGTTCTTACCTATAACCGTATACAACAAGACTTTTCTACATTCAGCAATATGTACCTCACTGGTGACATTGAATATAACTTACGAACGACCTCACTTGTTTCAACTCGATCTAGGACAAATTATGGCACACAACCACTTCACCATCAGAGAGTAGCCATACGTAACAGTTTTTCTTCTGTTGTGGAAGTGCACAGATAAGCAGATCTGTATATTATTTGAGAAAGAAAGAAAGATTACTTTTCGACCCAGGATGCAGAGTTTTCTTTTTTCAGAGTTTATGTACATGCATTTGTATCTTACCACTTGCAATGTCTACTTCAGTTCGTTTAAGTGTAGTTCACTGCGTTTCATTTGTAAAGTTCTGCACATTGTTAGCTTCACTTGAATTTTGATTGATGCCTATTGTACCTTTCCATTTGCTAAATATGTTCACAATTTTATTACGATAAGGTATCAACAAGAAAGGGTTTAAAATTTTGTACTGCTACGAAACTGTGCTTGAAATTGGTATGGGTCTTCCATGATTTCTTTACAGTGATGTATGTGAATTGTGCTGTTCTGAATGTATTTTGCTGCCCTCACTGCTGTCCTTGTTTTTTTCACAAGCCGGGATGTAGACCTAGTCATGAAAATTTATATCTGGTCCTTTTGCCTCATCTCGGTGGCATGTAACGTTGTGTTATGGACACATGCCAGAATAAAGAGTATTATTGGTATTATAATATTAGTATGACGTTTCGGCACTCAGAACGGGCGCCTTGTTCAGAATCCTTGTGAACAAGGCTCCCGTTCTGGGTGCCGAAACATCAATATATTGTTTATACTTTTCTGGTCGGCGTCCTCGCCTTTTTATTCTTCCTGACCGGACGGGCGTCCGTCGAAGCCATAATTTCAACTTCGTCTGAATTTCCGTCTAGTTTGGTTTTACAGCATATGTTGTTTCGTCGTTTAGTCATCCTTGTCAATTATATTTAGTAACTAACAAATGGAATATCATTTATCAATTAAACCATTACGTACTTGTGTTTTTGTGTTTGTTCAACCAACTATATACTAAGGTGGTGCATGAGTACAGCCTTAACCTGGCAACGGAAGTCTAGAGGTTATGGTGCTCGACTGTTCACCTGAAGGTCGTGGGATCGAATCCTATTCGTGGCGGGCGCATTTCGATGGCGGCGAAATGCTTGAGGCCCGTGTACTTAGATTTAGGTGCACGTTAAAGAACACCAGATCTGGTCAGAACTTCCGGAGCGCCTCCACTACGGCGTCCATCGTAACCACATCGTCGTTTCG
Organism: Rhipicephalus appendiculatus; assembly: GCA_030522465.1. Taxonomy (NCBI): domain Eukaryota; kingdom Metazoa; phylum Arthropoda; class Arachnida; order Ixodida; family Ixodidae; genus Rhipicephalus; species Rhipicephalus appendiculatus. The sequence continues at coordinate 68,842 of JALIZH010016885.1, forward strand.
GGACATACAACCACATCAATTTTGAGTATAGCCTTCATTTCAGCTTCTTTGAAAACGCCTTCCAAAAATACATAATCATCGACAAAAAATTAAAAAAAGCGACATCAGTATGCAGTTCCACATTGTCGACCATGCATGTCGACAATGTTAATGAAAGTAAACAGGGACACTTTACCATGCATTGTCGACAATGTGGAACTGCATCTGTGCCACAAGGTCGATCCGGGTCATGCAAGCCCTTGTTTGAACGGTGCGAAGTTATCGGTCGTTACCAAGACAAGCAGGTTAGGGAAATTGTTGAGGCTATGAACATTGCACGTGCGGGGAACAAGTGCGTGAGTGTGGCATCCCTGGCATTATGAAGCAAAGAGCTTGCGCTTTTAGATCGTTGGCGATCAGCACAAGAATGAGATGCTCAATGAATATCGCCTATTTTCCTCTCCTTTCCTGTTTCTTGCTGTTGGTTCATGTATATTTATATGTGGGAAACGCAGGAAATAAACAATTGTTAGTTGGGAAGGGGGGAGACATCCAGCGGCGACCAGCGCGGGCACCGTTTCTTTCAAGATGCCTGCATAGAAAAAGCATTCGTAATTCCAGGAGGAAAGGAGGGAGAGGGCAGCCTCCCTCTTGCCTCCACTCCAACTTAGTATCTTCCCTTCCTCCATGGAGATTACGTGCCATATATTCGTCGCACGTAATCCTTCCTCCATGAAGATTGCAAGCTACAGGTGAACTGTAGCTCACCGGTTCACGGTGAACCATGAACCAAGTGAGCCATTCGGGGCTGCTCATTGTAGTCATGCGCTTTGCCCATCTCTAATGCTTTGGAATACTAATACCCATATTCCAGAACGTCCCTTTACTCAACGCTTCACCTTGACTTGAGAAAGTTGGTGGGAGCGCCTTGTCTGGGACTTTGCGTAAAATAAATCGCGGCACGTCAGCGATAATCTGCAGCGATTCTTGAGAAGCGCAGCGTCAAGTTCAGTCGAGCAGCGGCGCTGTGCTCAACTCGGTGAAGTGAAGGAAGAAAGTCGAGTCAAGGCTCGTTTTTGAGTGGGTGTACCTTACTGTCACTGCCCTCCCACACACAAAAACCTACGCTATTGTACTGCTCACATGACAGACAATCCTTTCTTCAGTGTCCCATTAAGTCAATATGAAAAGCCTCCGTGGTCGACCTGGTTATATTGAAAAGGTTTGCTGCCTAGACCTTTGCTCTTAAACGAAACAGTAAGGATAACTGCAAAGAAAAAAAATTAAGTTGCCTTATCACCCTTTAAGCAAACGACTGCAAGATAATGAATTGCAGGAGTGGTGCCGTTTGAAGGTCTGCTATGGCATCCCCACCAAACAAGGGGCTGGTTCGACCAAAGGAAGCGCCTCCGCTCCATGGCTGATAAACATAACCATAGGGGTGTGGGAATTGTGTAATTTCATCTCGAATCGAATTCGAATCGAATATGGTGACCGAAAATATAGAATATCGAATATAAAAGATTTATTGAAGATTGAATGAAAGAACAAAGAAATGAAATCTGCTCCCATGTCCTCGAGCACATAACGCGGTGAGTGACTGCTACCGAAAGACTACCATTTGTAATGCAGAAACACAAGCCTGTTCCACGTGACTTGGCTTCCGGCTCATAGGCGTGCGCATGGGGAGAGTGGGGGAGAGGGGGGGCAAAGTCAGCCCAATACATTGAAAAGGCGGGGGAGATGGGGCACTGCGACGAGCCCTTCGCCCCCCCCCCCCCCCCCCTCTGATGGGGAACGCTGCGCAGGCCTTCGGATACCCCCCTCGGATGTTACGGTGTTTCCTGCAGTTGAAAATGTGGGCTTACCAGGGACCTCAGCAGAAGGGATGCGAAGGTATTGCATAGCAATTTTGGTGAGACGTGGATGAAGTGCAGCTCCATGCTCTTTCCAGTATTTCAAAGGATCATCCTGTCTTGGGATCAGGGGCTGATCGAAGTATTTTTGAAGCTTGAACTTGAACAAATATTCTCTTGTTACGCCAATCACCGAGGGCTTCGCGGGTCAAAGTCGGGAAGCTTTACGGTGCTTGTGTTGTGACGGGCTTGACGGGTATATCATCTGTGTGCGTGTGTGTTTTACGAGCGTGTGTGTTTTACGCTAGAACTTTATTTGGTGCTCAAATAAAGTTCATTCATTCAGTCATTAAAAATAATAAAAAAAATAAATTGGGGTCAGTCGCACTACATACCTGTCATGGAGAGGAAGGTGAACTTGAGCGGCACGCTGCTGTTGGCGAGAAACAGGCGCAGCAGGTACTGGTTGGTCTTGTACATCTTGCACAGAAGGCGTTGAACTGGGTCTCCTTGACGACCCTTGAGATCTGCCCAGGTAACGGGAAAAAGAGAAGTGCGTGCTTGCGGTCTAAAGAGGTGTACATATAATTTATATGTAGCCCACATCAAACATATCTGGCTGATCAATTGGAAGCACTACGATATGCGACAGCAAGATTCCTTAAGAACTGCCGTTATTCGAGTGTCACCGAAATCTCACTTCCTTCCCAACGCTGCTATCGTATAACCTCCACACGCGTCATAATAATGTCACCAGCGCTTAATTATTTTACTGTAATGTGATCGGGCTTCACCAACCGAAAAGCTGCTACCACTACTCGTTGCAGGCCACGCCGCCATGTTTGGAAAAATCGTGATCGTAATGAAGTGACAAAGCACTACTACATGAACAGAAGGGGTACCCAGTGCCACACGCTAAGCTCAATAGATCTCAAGCGGTCACCCTGAGATTATTACTGACAAGAACTTACCCGAATCCAAACTTCATTAACAAGATATATCCAGACAGAGACATCCAAATCAATTGCGAGAAGTGTCATGGCCATAGGTCGGCGAACTCACTCATGAGTCGACTCACTCGGACTCACTCAGACTCAGATCGAGCCGTGAGTCTGAGTCTGAGTGAGTCCAGGTGAATAATCTTATGGTGAGTTTGAGTCCGAGTGAGTTCGGTTGAAGAAAATTTTCGTGGGTATGAGTCTGAGTGAGTTCGGCTCAGGAAAATTTTGGTGAGTCTGAGTCTGAGTGAGTCCAAAGAGCAAGATATACTTCTTGAGTGAGTCTGAGTGAGTTCCACTCTTTTTGCCGACCTATGGTCATGGCATCATTACTCTGGACCATATGGTTTGGCAGTGTCCAGTGGCTTTCACAGACTGTGACAAGAAAAGAGGCTGGTGGCAAATGTCCTTCACAGTGGAGCTCTTTCAGATAACGTACAGGCCGTCCAGAAGGCCCATGATACGGCGGTAAGGTTATGCCTTACTGTCCCAACGTGGGAGCCGCCTGCGTCAACCTGAGGGTTGATCTTCAGGACCTCAATAAACATACCATACCATTCAGGCTGCTTCGTTAGGGTTACGGGCAGGACGCCGATCTTATTGTACAGCTGCTGCAAGCACCATCGGTAACGCCTGAAGGTTCGATGAGGCATATATACAACAGCAGACACATACTATAACAGACGAGCAGATTTTCAGCGGCCGACGTCCGCCCTCGCCCATATCATTGTATGGAGAGTGTTGTTTGCACTGCACGTTGAGGCTTTCTTTTCCTGTGCGACAGTTCGCCCAAAAAGAGTTTGGTCTTTACCGGCTTGAGTTTTGCCTTCTTCGCCGTCATAATCACGAGGCAACGATACATCCGTGTTTTGCGAAACTCGCCTCGATGCAGTTCATTGTACAAGTGTGGTAATTTAATTTTAATTGCTGGGGTTTTACGTGTCATAACCGCGATATGATTATGAGGGAGGTCGTAGTAGAGGGCTCCGAAAATTTTGACCGTCTGGTGTCTTTTAACGTGCACTGACATCGCACAGTACACGGGCCTTTACCATTTCGCCTCCGTCGAAATGCGAGCGCCGCGGCCAGGATTGAACCCGCGACCTTCGGGTCAGCAGTCGAGCACCCGAACCGCTACGCCACCGCGGCGGACCGCCTATTCGTTGCGCAGTTCACATGTATTGACGACTGGTGCGGTTCTGCAGTTCTGCCACGCAACATTACATGCGTCAAGGAGAATCCTAGCCCCTTTCGTCGCAATACAGAGTCCTTCCCACTACATGGCATTCTTATAGCACTTTTTTACCAAGCAGTTTCATGAACTGGCGTGGTTCCGTGGTTGAACTCGAGCTGTGGGCTTTACACAGGACTGGGTTCGATTCTCACTAGGACAAAAGATTGTTTTATTATTATTTATTTGTTTGCATCTATCTCGAATTTTCGCTCCCGGACAACGCCGATTATTCACTCACAACCAGCGACGCCGCCACCGACACCAATTCCGACATCGGAATTTCTGCGAAGCGAGATCTTTAACACTATCTTATTAAAAAGCGCAAATACCAAGATGAAGGCAAACAGATAGCTAAGGGCAAGAACAAGCGCAGACTTTCAAATGAAAGTCCAATGGATTCTCACCCTACAGCGGCCTTCGGCCCTTGCACTTCTTAATAAATGAATTCATCATAAACCTCATCGAGCGCGTAGATGTCTAATTTGCTATAGAACCTCATTTCGCGCGCACTAAATTGTATTGCCATTCGCGGATTCTCTTTGCAATATATCACTGAAATATTCTAACAAATCACATTGCACATCTCGCTGAACACGCTGTTTTTCGCAAACGAGCGGAAACTGATTTTATTGTGCTTTTATTTCTATTGCTTGTGGCCCGTGTCAATTGGGGAGGGGGGGGGGGGGGGCAGTAACGTAGGTTTGCGCTCCGCGGTTCGCCTCCGGTGCTGATAGAGTCCTTTCCCTGCAACAGCAAGGGAGGTCAGCGGCGGGTGCTAGGAGATATAAACCAATTTCTCTTTAATTAGAAACTGCTGATCTTTCCGGAACCGTAACCTTAGTGTTGAAAAACCATTTTTACTGACGAGAGACGTGAGTAACTACGAGACAGGCTGCTACGCTACACGCCATTAAAACTCAAACGAAAAAGAGGTTCTTCGGGAGTATTTATCGCAAGCTAGGGCTACAGTGAGCTATAACTCGCTGTACTAGAACGTCACGCGCGCTAGGTGCCCGGACATTGCCCGGATGTGACGGCGTCCGGAAGTTATACTACAGTTCTTTTTTAGGATATGGAGACATGCTTCATCGTCACTCGTTTGCCAGAAGTTCGTTCCGTGCTAGGAACGTTAGAAGTTCGCTACGCATTTAAATTCGGGTGCACCTATCCCCTCTCCCCTTTTCCCCCACTCCCTCCAATGTACAAACCCGCTGTAGAGTGTGTTCGGGTCACTGAAAAACATTACGTGATATTGTACTACAAAGCTTTCCGCCACTTTCTGAATGATCTTTTCTTTACAAGAACTGTGTTGAATCCTATTGCATCCTAACGTTGAACACAAATCTTAGTCAATGAGGCTTAAAAAGTTATGAGTCCTTCCCCTATGACCTACTATCTATCTATCTATCTATCTATCTATCTATCTATCTATCTATCTATCTATCTATCTATCTATCTATCTATCTATCTATCTATCTATCTATCTATCTATCTATCTATCTATCTATCTATCTATCTATCTATCTATCTATCTATCTATCTATCTATCTATCTATCTATCTATCTATCTATCTATCTATCTATCTATCTATCTATCTATCTATATTCGAAATGTGCAATGCTCCCTCCTAAACTATTTCCTCCACGCCAGGAATTAGAGCGTTATTCAAGCGCTTAGCAACGCAACACTTCACTTGCTACAGGCAACGACGGTCATGCGTTCATATACAGGCAACAACAGAATGTGGGAACGTGAAATGGCAAGTCAACTCCATAATCTTGATAAAAAATCAGATTTGTGTACTAGACATATTTTTCCGTTTTTTCTGTGATCCCACGTACTACGCCAACGACAGTTGTGGGCGAATAGAAGCTATGCTTGAAAAATATGTGTAATAATAATGTGAAGGTTTTACATACGAAAACCACGATATGATTATGAGAGACGCCTGCAGTGGAGCGCTCCGAAAATTCTGACCATCCTGGTGTTCTTTAACGTGCAGTGACATCGCACAGTACACGGGCCTCTACCATTTTGCCTACATCTAAATGCGACCTGCCGCGGCCGGGATCGAACCCGCGACCTTCGGGTCAGCAGCCGAGCACCCTAGCCACTGACCCACCGAGGCGGACGAAAAATATATGTGTAATGATTAACGAATGTTCACTATAACGAACGAAAGGCCGAGCGAATCATCATCATCATCAGCCTGACTACGCCCACTGCAGGGCAAAGGCCTCTCCCATGTTCCGCCAGTCAACCCTGTCCTGTGCTTGCTGCTGCCAAGTGATACCCGCAAACTTCTTTAATCTAATCTGGCCACCCCAACTTTCTGTCTACCCTTCGCGCGTTTTCCTTCTCTTAGAACCCAGGCAGTTACCCTTAACGACCAGCGGTTATGGTGCCTACGCGCTACGTGCCTTGCCCACGTCCATTTCTTCTTCTTGATTTCAACTATGATGTCCTTAGCAGTTGACGAATCGGGGCCTCCTAAATCGTGTCTTGGACGACAGCTTGGGGGGGCCATCCACGACGTCCGCGACAATATAAAAGCAGAGCCTGCCGGTTCAAGGCAGGCTCTGCAGGCATGAACCGGCAGGCAAGGCATGCAAGGCATGCAAGGCATCCAAGGCAGGCAAGGCAAGTGGTTCAAGGCAGGCTCTTACTCTTCCGGGGGGCTCTCAATGTGCAGCACCTTGCGGCTGGACCAGACACCCACGACAACGACGGCCACGATGTACAGGACGACGGCCATCGTGCTCAAGAGGCTCATGGTTGACATTGCAGGTCCTTCTTCTTCTCTGCGGCACCGTCCTCGGGAATTAATCTTCTTCTTCTGCCGCACGCGGCGTTGATGCTGTCGATTATGATGTTGATAATCTGTGCGTTGCCAGATATGCGCAATGAAACGGGTGGTGCTGGAATAGTCAAGGAAGGAGGCTAATGGGTGTGTCAGTACAGTAGTAGCAGGCGGTAATAAGAACATGAAGGCCTGAATTAGGAAAAGCTTTAATATTAAGGCCTGAACGAGAGATTGAAGAATCATGGGTCATTCCACTCTGTCAAGTTGGATGACTGGCGAAGATAAGTAGCACGCGCAACAGAGGTGACACAGAATTTATATAAAATGTACGGAAAGTCCTCTTTCCTCTTTTTTGAATTTAACGCATGCTTCCCACGTCGAATTTTTCTGGGGCCATAAGTGAAGCACGGTGATTTATTTATATAGATGATTATTTATATGTTATTTATTTACTTATTTATTTGTTAATGAATGAATGAACGAATGAATGAATGAATTATCTTATTTTGCCCATGGACAACTCCTTCACGGTTATTGCACCAATGGTAAGTAGTGGGGTTCGCTCAATTTCCGCGGCACATACCGGCTTGGGTTTTTCGTTGTGACGGTCACTGTACGCGAAATTACGAATGGCCTAGCCATATACAGCTGCGCTGTAAAAGGGGAGTATAAGAGAGCAGATTTACTTAACAATCAAAATAGCACAACCCGTGACTTCCGTAATATTCTGCTATAGTATATAGGTGCGAACGGCGCCACTGTCACCTCCACAACTAAGGAAGAAATAATAAAAATTTGGGGACTCTTAAGCTTCGCCTTTAAGAGTTGAACGCGATAGCGATATCCCGTCCCTAGTGCGTACTTCAATCACTTAGTGCATACTATGTAATGGGCAGTGGCGTAGCCAGGAATTTTGTTCGGGGGGGGGGGGGGGGGGGGCTCGCATGTCAACACCATATATATATATATATATATATATATATATATATATATATATATATATATATATATATATATATATATATATATATATATATATATATATATATATATATATATATATATATATATATATATATATATATATATATATATATATATATATATATAGTTGAAGGAGCGTTTGCCTTTAATTGCCGTATAAGTATGAGAGGTGGCACTTCAAGAAAACTGCATTTATTACGTCGACGTTTCGGTCAGAGCCTGACCTTTATCAATATATATATATATATATATATATATATATATATATATATATATATATATATATATATATATACATATATATATATATATATATATATATATATATATTCTTCGGGACCCATTTGCAAAAGTGAACGTTGTTTAAGTGGCATTCTAGTGCTACCGAAACTTTACATATCGCGCTTAATTCTATTGACATGACGTTGCTGTATGACACGTTTCCTGAGAAGAAGGCCCTCATAATTTTCCTCTCCAGCTGTTAACCTTGAGCAATAGTTCCACCAGCATCTCTCACGCGCTGCAATCGTCATGTATTTTTGCATGATTACTGGAAATAAATCTTTCGCCGACTTTGGAATATCAAAGCTTCATGTGGGAAAGTTCGTATATTTACGTTACAATCACTCGATCATTTAAGTTGAGTCATGTGAAGAAGCCATTTAGAAAAGACAAATTTATTACTGAAGATATAAATTATAATAGAAAATTATGCACTAAATTTAAAGCTGACTATATTTTGCTGTGCAATTGAATGCTCCTGTTTTTCCGCTCGTGTTTGGAGGTCCATCTACGTAATGGGTCGATCATAATTCACTACAAAAGTCACAATTATCTTAGTTTCAAGAAGCTAATTGATCAAAATCTGTTGAAAACGGTGTTCCAATCAATTTTTCATGCTGTGCGCGCATGTTTTTTTTACCCGCTATACTTCGCACTGTTAGAATAAGCTCGCCCGCGAAATCTGCCAGATTACTATTGAAGAATACGATAACGAAGAGCAGCATTAAGTCTAGCAGACTTACATAGATATATAAGCTTTGTCATAGACACAGTGATCAAATTTATTTTCTGACAGTGCACATTGTAACGCAATAATACGTAATTTGTCTACCCGCCAGACAGTTTTATCCACCTTTCCACCTGACGCCCCACTGAAAATATACTGCTATGCTTTCTTATTAGAAAGTGCAACTAATAGCATTTCTTTGCATGAAAACAATGCAGGCGTTCACACTGATTGCGAACGTAAATGCGTGGTGCATTTATTGCTGAGATGAACTGCCGGTTAGCGAAATTATGACCTGTTTCTCTGACCGCGAACGAGTGACTAGAACCAGAAGTGAAATGTAAAATTTCCTTTGGAATATAGGATGCTACCTGATGCAACTTAGACGACGCGATGTTTTTCGAATGAGCCCCTATCATACTGCTTCGTTTCCACAGTTGTATAGACATCCATTCACGTGCTTTATGAGATATTAACTTTTTAAGCAGGACCTTTAACACCACTTATCCCAAACATTCCACGCTGCTGAGTCACGACAGAACGTAGCTCACATAGACAGCTGTGGTTCTATGGGATACACATGAAATATAGATTTTTGTTGACCTCATGGTACTCGCATTTATAAAAGACAAAAAAAAAATACAAACAAACGAAATTTTCAAAGCGCAAGCCACCCCAGTGGTACAGTAGTTACGGTGCTCGACTGCTGACACAAATGATGTGGGTTCCATCCCGACCACGGCGGTGGCATTTTTATGGAGACGAAATGCTTGAGGCCACTGTAAGTGCTCGAGCCTCCCTGATTTAAGTGCTTGTTAAGGAACACAAGCACTAGAAATTTTCGTAGTCCTCTACTACGAAGTGCCTGATAACCCTACCGCGGTTCTGGGCGTGTCAAACTCCCCAAATTATTATTAGTAGTAGTATTGCAAAACGCCGGGCTAACTGAACTCGAAAGAACAGCGCGGTAGAATTGGAACTATTCTAGCCAGATCATACATGTGTGGCGCTTTTCTTCTAAAAAAGCCAAGTCCGCTTTAACTGAAACTGGAAAAAACGCAGTTTTTTGCTACGGACAATATGGTCGGGCCAGCTCCAACATTTTTAACGCGATAGCGTTAAAGAGCTCGTTTCGCAGAAATCCCGGCGTCGGCGTCGGTGGTTGTGAGCGAAAAATCATCATCTTGTCCCTGACCGAAAAATCGAGAAAGATGCAAATAAAATAAATAATTAAAATTTTCGGGTCCGAATGAGGATCGAACCCGGGTCGTCTGCGTGGCAAGCAGGTGTTCTACCACACAGCCATGCCTCTGCTTGGAAATACTGTGAAAATAACTTCCTCTGCTTGGAAATGCAGTGAAAATAACTTCCATGCTTCGCAAACGCAAGCGTCCTTCATATAGGCGTCGCAATATAACATGTAATATCGCAGGAATATTGCGTGGTACAAGCGTACATTGCCATCGGGCGTCAGAATATGTGACTATCATAACGATTCCATAGTTTAAAGCCAGCCACCCATTACAAACGGCACACACCTTACAGCGCGTATTCCCTTAACACCACGTAGTGGGTGCATAGCAAGTTCGAAAACATTTCCCACATTTGCCGCGCATAATTTCTCCTGGTTTAAAGCATACTACCCATTACATAGTATGCACTAAGTGATTGAAGTACGCAGTAGGGACGGGATATCGCTATCGCGTTCAACTCTCAAAGGCGAAGCTTAAGGGTCCCCTAATTTTTTCGCCAGTGCGCTCATGTCACCAAAATACCTCAAATCTATATTGCGGCTAAAATTTATGTAGCCTACTATCGTCGGTGTTCCAGAGTAAAATTTGTATTTGGCTTTTAGAGATTGTAACATTTCATTTGGGCTTGACATAGCTCGTAAGAGAAGTCTAAATAGCAGCAAATGAACGATACAGCAAAATTTTGCGACAACATTAACACCATGCTTGTGCTTCCGTCGGTGCTGCCTTTTGTTGCATTGGTGTAACGACGATAACTAGACTTGTAGAGCGAGTGGTACTACCAGGCAAAATGCGTACCATTCTGGAGTGCCCGCAGCGTTTTGTCGTTCTTGGAATCTTCAGGCCTTCAGAAAAATGCTTGGTTGTTTATTTGCTTGTTTGTTTGTTTGTGTGTGTGTTTGTTTGTCTGTCTGTCTGCTTGTTCGTTTATTTATTTATTTGTTAGTAGCCTGAAAACTGTTTCAGCTCTTCGTCTTCTTCTTAGCTCATTTGATTTCACGCCATTTCGGACCGCTTCTTCTTCAAGGAATAAAGCGGTGCCCAATATCTTCATTTCAGTTGTCTTCTATTTCAAATATACCGTCTCGGAGTGAAAGAAGGCTATGATATGCAGTGCAAAGGTTGTCGATTGAAAGCAATACAATAGGCAAGCCACTAGGACCCAAATGAAACAGATTAGACCCGGTCACGTTGGTTGTTTTGGTCGTGTTTGTTGAAGCAGCACTGATTTAATTGATCCGACTCCGTTTGATACAAGCAGATAAGGGATTTCGCGGATTTTTTAAAAATTAATAACTGCATTTTGAGTTCACGTTACGATGAGGAATCATCGTAATTTAAATTACAATTCGTTCAAAACAGAAATATACTTTAGCACGTTTTGCGCTCCCGTGAAATTTAGCCCTTTTCTGATTTGGTTCTTTAAGGAAAAAAAAAACGGCCCATATATAGCACGACAGTCATCATGCTTTGGCCGAAAGAGGGTTGTTCAAAGCACTATCACCGTTAGAAAGAAGTAAGTTTGGCAAAGCAGGATTGCTAGTACATTATAGTCTCCTTAGCAGCGTCGTCGATGTGGATTCGCTTGTCGGACAGGGAAAAAAAATTTGGGTGTATTCCAAAGATTGACCTCAAAAATGTCAGCTCACTGGCAACACTGAATACATCAGAGCAACTTTGAGGTCAGAGTGGTCAGTTAAGGAGTGAATCAAGGGTGCTCTCCCCCCCGCCCTTACTTATCCACTGGGGGGGATGCACCCCCCGCTGATCGGCATACCGTAGCAGCTCAAATTAGTAGATGCCTTTTGTTCTAAAAATATAGTGCGTTGCCGGGACAAAACAAGCGTCCCGCGCACCTCTTGCTAGAGGCCCGCGCCTTCAGACAGAATAGCCTTGCGAGTTTGCTAAATAGTATTTGCATTATTTTCTCGCTTACGTATAATAGCTCTTTGTTCAGGTAAGCTACAGAGACGGGACTGGTCTCAAGTGTTTTGTGCGTGTGCGCGAGACACACCATGCGCTCATGATAAGTTGCAACATCACCGTGAAACGAAAACTCCATAATTCACAATCGGCGTCCAGATTTTAGTCATTCTGAAAATGAGTATCCATATGTTTTCCGAGACATGACGTCAGATACCCTTCTGAAATGACCCATGCAGGAAAGGATTTCTTTATTCTTTCAAGAGGCAACGTTTGATTACATTTTGATTCAAACTCTCAGCCCCCCCCCCTCCCCCCGCGGAACCCACCATCTTCACTGTCCCGGCCCTTGTGGGACTAAATTTCGTTACTGCGGTCCGCTATTTGAGGTTTGTTGGAGGCCCCTTCTATGTATCTCAATCCAGAGCGTCCTGCGTGTCAACAATAGTTACTCCTTCGCGGTGACACCGCTAACAGGGCAATACAAGGCACTACGCTTTCTTTTGCAGAATATTTCTTGCGGTATCATGCGTTGCACAGCCAGATACAGGACCGCCAGGGGTCCTCAATGTTAACACTGAAGTGTCTTTTCGACTGCGAAAAGCAATTTTAGAAAAAATCCAGGTTGATTTCCGGCGCAGCCAGCTCTTTTGGTCGGCGATACATCACAACACGAAAAAATTTCGGGGGGGGCTGAAGCCCCATAAGCCCCCCCCCCCCTGGCTACGCCCCTGGTAATGGGTAATATGCTTTAAACCAGGAGAAATTATGCGCGGCAAATGTGGAAAATGTTTTCGAACTTGCTATGCACCCATTACGTGGTGTTAAGGGGAATACGCGCAGTAAGGTGTGTGCCGTTTGTAATGGGTGGCTGGCTTTAAACTATGGAATCGTTATGATTGTCACGTATTGTGACGCCCGATGGCAATGTACGCTTGTACCACGCATTATTCCTGGGATATTACATGTTATATTGCGACGCCTATATAAAGGACGCTTGCGTTTGCGAAGCATGGAAGTTATTTTCACTGCATTTCCAAGCAGAGGAAGTTATTTTCACAGTGTTTCCAAGCAGAGGCATGGCTGTGTGGTAGAACGCCTGCTTGCCACGCAGACAACCCGGGTTCGATCCGCACTCGGACCGAAAATTCTTATTATTTATTTTTATTTGCATCTTCCGCGATTTTTCGGTCACGGACAAGATGATGATTTTTCGGTCACGGACAAGATGATGATTTTGCGCTCACAACCAACGACGCCGACACCGACGCCGACGCCGGAATTTCTGCGAAACGAGCTCTTTAACGCTATCGCGTTATTAATATCTGGGGTTTAACGTCCCAAGCCTACTAAGGAAGAAATACGCACGCTAAGCAGGTAGGGTTGTACTTACCATCGGTGCTTCGGCTGTTGGCCACAGCAACGCTTTTGATGTCATTTATAGTTGCCTTCACGAAAGAAAACGAATACCACTTTCAATTCCTACTTGGCATTCTTATCATGGTAAGGATGTAATATTAAAAAAAAGTTGGGCGTTTTTTTATTTAGTTATTTTAATTTCTATTAGGGATAAAAATGTTCGGCTATAGTTTGATCTCATTATTCTAATTTCTATTCGAGATAACTGTTGAAGGGTCTGGTCTGAACGTACGAATAAACAACTATCGCAGTCTTTCCTTTTTGCGCTTGCTCGCTTTTTTTTTGTTTATCATTATTTAATGCTCCAAATTCTTACGTAAATTCACACAATGAATTCTTCGCCAATTTTCCCAGTCTGGGTATGAGCCATATGAGAGGGAACGGCAACGACCTTCTTCTTTTTTTTCTTTCTTTTTCTCTCTCTCTTTTTTTTCCCACAAATTCTACTGCCGCACGTTTCATGGCCGATCCCCCGCAGTGGGTTGTGCCATTATCCCGGGAAACAACAACAACAACAACAACAACAACAACAACAACAACAACAACAACAACAACAACAACAACAACAACAACAACAACAACAACAACAACAACAACAACAACAACAACAACAACAACAACAACAGCAACAACAACAACAACAACAACAACAACAACAACAACAATGACAGGTAGCGCGAGCAGAGAACACGCTCTGGATCTCGGCCACGACACGACGCTTGCAGCCACCGCTCCCGCTTGTTTTGGGCCCTCGCCATATGGTGCTTTCGTGCAAGCCAGCACGTCCCAACGACATCACCACCATGAGGCTCTAACGGACCCAACAGAGCAGAACCAGAGGAGGAACAATCAGAAGACCAGTGGGAGGCTCTGCTGGTGACGCGTGACCTTGGAAACCAACTGCGGTGGGTGGACAGGGCTCGGGAGGCAGCGGTGAGCCATGGCTACCTGTACTGAAGAGGCCAACCACCTTTACGCTCAAGCCTGGTCGCACAATAAAAGTTTGTCTCTCTCTCCATCCTAATTAAATGCACCAACGACGTGGCACGTCCTGTCGGCCACCGCCATGTCTGGCTACAGGTGCACCGGCCATATTAGTTGTGTAGGAGAATGCGAAACCTTCAATTTCTTTTATATATATATATAAAAACAAAAACAAAAACAAAAAAAAAAACATGGGAAATAGACTACTTTAGAGCCGGCTATCCAGACGACATTATAAAAGCGTTGAAGAAACACACAAAAAGAGGAAAAAATACAACGAATAAAAGAATAAGAATAATTAAAAATAATCAGAATCGCTATACACATATGCGATATGTGGCTTATAAAGAATGAGCAGTGTCTAAGGACCATACAGGGTGGTCAGATATATTACCGCGGATAGAATCCGTACAGATAGACAGTTTTCCCATGTACTTACATATATCACGACATTTCCGCAACCGCCAGTCGGTGCACGCAAGGCTGTGATAGGTGCACATCGATGTTTGGAAATTCAGGAAATTGTCCAAGGATGCGCACATTGCTATGGCACATCTTCGAGACTGCCTGTTATTATTATTACTATTATTATTATTATTATTATTATTATTATTATTATTATTATTATTATTGTTGTCGTTATTATTACTATTTTCTTTTTTTTTAAGTGAATAGCTGTGGTACTGACGGGTCAGCGTTTTTAGGTGAGTGGCCGGGTGGAGAGAGAGTCGCTTGAGGTGCAGCCCTGGGAAGCAAAACGCCATCGTATCTACCAAATGAGTGTTGAAGTACAGCACTAATAATAATATATATATATATATATATATATATATATATATATATATATATATATATATATATATATATATATATATATATATATATATATATATATATATATATATATATATATACCCAGACTGAATGCTCCGGTTGCGCAGGAACTGCGAAATTTGTGTTACGCCTTACCTCGGGATATATATATATATATATATATATATATATATATATATATATATATATATATATATATATATATATATATATATATATATATATATATATATATATATATATATATATATATATATATATATATATATCGTGAGGTAAGGCGTAGCACAAATTTCGCATTTTCTGCGCAACCGGAGCATTCAGTTTCGATATCGCCTGGATCGGGGCCTTCAATTTTGGTGATTAATAGCTCAAATTACGTGTTTATGGGGCTTTAAAAAAATGGGTAAGCCATAAATTTTCACGGCCTACAACTTTTCTATATAAACAACTACCCTCAAGTTAAATAAAATCAATTAGCGTGTTTTGGTACATGGCTCAATGCAGTGCGACTTTAGGTGCACTGAAATGAGCAAGCTCGGCGTACGGTTCGTTTGCGAAGACGACAGAAGCCTGACGGTCATAGCATTTTAACGCGACAGCGTTAAAGAGCTCGTTCCGCAGGGAGTCCAGCGTCGGCGTCGTTGGTTGAGAGCGAAAAATCATCTTGTCCGTGACCGAAAAATCGAGAAAGATGCATATAAAATAAATAAAAATGTTGCAGTGGCTTAGCTCGGCTATGCCAGGGTACGTAGCTGATTATTCTTAGCTTTCATGATTGTCTAGATTGTCTAGGATTAGCTTGATGATCATGCTTACAGCTGCTGCAATGATGCACACACGGTATACGTATTATGTGGCACATGTAAATTTATTTTTGCTCAACGTCAGGTTGATTCTCTATTGCCACGAAGATGTCTCGGTGATCAGTGAAGTAAAACGCTGCCGTCAATGGTGCTTCCCCATTGGGTCGTGTGTGCAGTTGGAAGACTGGCTAAGTCGAGGTTAAACGTGTCCTTCAAAGGAACACAAAGAGAGTCTGGAGCACGATTGAAGTCACCAGCCACCACACACAGTTCACATGCCGCACGACTAGGTATAGACGTAGCCACTACGTGTATAGTGTCTTTAACCGAATTGTTCGGTGACATACCTACGCTCAACTGCTAATTGCCAGGCAACTACTTCGGGATCCGATGAGTCAAGCTTCTCCGCTCTTCTGCGCCGTTAAGCAGCATTTGTGCTCTCATTCTCCATGGAGAGCGCAAACGCTGCTGGCAAACGCCAGTCAAGTGCGCAGCGGCTCCAGCGCAGTGTCAGACGGCGACTGCACAGGGAAGGCGAATAGCGAATAGCTGCGCGCGCGCCGGCGCCAGTGCGTCTGCCACGGCTACGACGTCACTCCTCTGGAATGCGCAGACCGGCGGCGGTGAGCCGCGCGCGGCGGCGGCGGAGGGTGAGCGGGAGGTGCCGGCTCCGGTGCGCCAGCTGTGTGACATCACTGATCCTCGCGCATGCGCAGCACGACTCTTGATGAGCCACGCGAAACGGGCTTGGCTAGGCCAGTGTAGCTAACGCTACAAAATTTCCGGGTCCGAGTGAGGACCGAACCCAGGCCGTCTGCGTGGCAAGCAGGTGTTCTACCACACAGCCACGCTTCTGCTTGGAGTTACATTGAAATGAACTTCCTCTACTTGGAAATGCAGTGAAAATAGCTTTCATGCTTTATAAACACACGCGTCCTGTATACTGGCGTCACAATACAACATGTAATAACGCAGTAATATTGCGTGGTACAAGCGTACATTGCCATCGGGTGTCAGAACATGTGAATATCATAATGACATCGTGGGTCAAAGCCGGCCACGTATTACAAAAGGCACACACGTTACTGCACGTATTCCCTTAAGACCACATAGTGGGTGCATAGCAAGTTCTAATACATTTCCCGCTCATAAGTGCTCGTGGTTTAAAGCATGCTACCCATTACATAGTATGCACTAAGTGATCGAAGTACGCACTAGGGACAGGATATCGCTATCGCATTCAACTCTTAAAGGCGAAGCTTAG
This sequence comes from Rhipicephalus appendiculatus, assembly GCA_030522465.1. NCBI lineage: Eukaryota > Metazoa > Arthropoda > Arachnida > Ixodida > Ixodidae > Rhipicephalus > Rhipicephalus appendiculatus. Next base: position 86,189 of record JALIZH010016885.1, read on the forward strand.
GGGTCCCCCCAATTTTTTTTATGAAAGATCTGTGTTGTCTACATATATATATATATATATATATATATATATATATATATATATATATATATATATATATATATATATATATATATATATATATATATATATATATATATATATATATATCAGTATAAAAATAGATGCGCCGTCACATAACAACTGTTTATTCTGCCGACGTTTCGACGGGAACCCCGTCTTTTTCAAGGCATATATATATATATATATCAATGAGAATAATAGTTCGATGGGCCAGTTGCCTTGGTTCAGCAATGGGTTGTAACACAACGGAGGCGTTGTCAACAAGGATAAAATATTTATTTAGTTCCCAACAGTTTCGGGAGGGGACCTCCCTTCGTCAGGGGTTGAGTTAAACTATCGTCTCTAGCGGCGTCCACTCGCCTTCGACAACATCTAAGAGGAAATGGGAAAGAGGGGACAAAAAAAACAGGGAAGAACCCCCCTCGACACAACACAACACGACAAATTAAGAAAAATTGTCCACAGTCGAGGGTCGTTGAGCGTCCACATCTGCTTATGATCTCGTGTTTACCGGTCCTCGTGGTGCGGAGGGCCACCCAAAGCTGTCGCCGCGGCGGCCGGGATGAGTCTGCGCCGCCACACGTGGAGGCAAGAGCGTCCCCTTAATGGGTCGGCTCTTTACCTTTCATGTCCGCTCGTTCCTTGTCAATAGCCCCCCAAGTGGTAGGGGAGCGTGGGCACTACACATTCTACAAATGTGAAAAAAGAAAAAAAAACAGAAAAAAAAAGCGAGAAAGAAAGGACGCTGCAGACGTACGAGCCAATCAAGAAACAAGCATGGTCTCAATTTATGTTTCCTATTGCCAAAAAACATCTTGGTTTACCTCTCGGAGGCAGGAGAGTCTGCCAGGGTCTTCGTTGATGCCGGATATTAATGTTCTAAATTTGAACATAAAATATGCCTCTCGTTGTTCGCGCTCCCGCGTGTTGCGAAAACCTGATTGTAGAAGGGTTACGCTGATATTTTCAAAGCTGTGGTTTGGCAGGCGTAAGTGTCTGGATAAGGGTAGGTTCGGCAGGGAAGTGGTGTGGTACCGGTGGTTATTGAACCGCAGTCGAAACGGCGTGTCTGTTTGGCCAATGTATTCTTGCCCGCAGGCATTGCAGTGTAGCATGTATATCACATTACTGGAGTCACAATTAAGGTTTTCTGTGATTTTGAATTTGAAATCTGAGGAGCTTGCTTTTGATTCACATGTTGTGACAATGTGGGGGCATACTTTGCACCGAGATTTTCCGCAGGGGTGGCACCCTGGTTCAATTTTAGCAGGGCTTGTTTTGGCTCTGACAAGGATGTCCTTCAGGTTTTTTATCCCTGCGGTACACCACGCGAGGTGGTTCCGCGAAGATGGAAGTTAATCGTTTGCTTTGCCTGATTATATTGAAATGGCGGAAAAGTATGTTATTAATTCGTGGCACTGATGAGGAGTAAGTTAGCACAAGATTTGTTTGGGAAGTTGTTTTTGATACTGTTTTGGCTCCTTAATTATGGTATTCCGGTTCACGTGTCGAGCACGTAGTATGGCATGGTCAATAATGTCTTCGGGATAATTCTGTTGTGATAGGGCATGCTTTAGGTATCCTGCATGTTTGTCAAATTCCTGTATGTCGGTGCATATTCTTCGATACCGGTAAGCCTGAGAATATGGAATACCCGTTTTGCAATGTCTTGGATGGCTGCTGTTGAAGTGTAGGTACATCTGCCGGTCTGTAGGCTTTTTGTAAAGGTTTGTTGTCAGGCGTTCATTTTCGATCGAGACAGTGACGTCCAAGAAGTTAATTCTAGTTTTGGAAATGGTATGTGTAAACTTAATTGATGGGTGGAGTTCACTGAAATCACATATAAACCGGAGAAGGTTACCCTCATTGTGGTTCCATACCATGAATATATCGTCCAAGAATCTCCGGTAATACAAAGGTTTCAAGGTGCGCCCCTCGATAAACGGGTTTTCAAGGGATGCCATAAAGGTGCTCGCAAAGTTCGGGGCCATTTTTGTGCCCATTGCAGTGCCACTGACCTGAAGGAAGTGCTTGTCATTGAACTCAAAATGATTATGATTTAGTACAAGTTCAAGAAGTGTAGACAGCACCGCACCACTAACACCTGTCGATGAGTCAAATTTCTCATATTCAGAAACCATAGCCATTATTCCGTCACGATATTGGTGTACAGTGAGCAGACGTCCATGGTCACTAGAAAGCTATCACCTGGGATACTGAGATCAGAAGTTTCGCGGATAAAGTGGTTTGTGTCCTTTAGGTAAGAGGGACAAGTCGGTGGGATGTCTTTTATCAGGGAATTTATGAATTCTGATATATTTTCTGTTGATGTACTGTTACTGGATACTATCGGACGTCCCGGATTGCCTGATTTGTGTATTTTAGGGAGTAGGTAGAATCGACCGGGAACAGAATGAGACGGTAACATCGCTTTTAGCATTTTGCCGGTAATTTTTTCATCCTGGCGGAGGTTACTTAGGATTGCTTTTATCTTCTTTTCGAATTCGGGAGTCGGGTCCTTTGGAAGTTCTTTGTAGAAGTTTGTGTCTGACAGTTGCCGGTCCCCTTCCTTTAGGTAGTCCGACATGTTTAGTATTACAATGCAACCACCCTTATCAGCAGGCTTAATGGTAATGTTCGGGGTTTCTTCGCAGTTCATTGAGTGCTCTTTGTTCTGACTTTGATAAGTTGTTGCGAGATGGCCGTATTTTCTCGTACGCTCTGATTATATCTTTTTGGACGGCTGATATATACATATCAAGGTGTTTGTCCCTCTGCTCAATTGGACACCATGATTTGTCTCCACCAATCAATCTATTCTCGTCTGGACTCTTTTCCCGATCATGAAAGTATTCCCGAAGGCGGAGATTACGCGCAAAGTTATCGAGGTCTTGGTAAAGTTGAAACTCATTAAATATTCCGGATGCTGGGCAAAATGTTAAGCCCCTTGCCAAAAGTTGGAGTTGAGGGAGTGTAAGTGTTGTGCTAGACAGGTTAAGGACATTGTTCTCACGAGTTTTTGAGTGCGCTGGGCTATCTTGTGGCACGTGGGTGTCACATCCATATTCGATGGTCGACGGGTCATTGTGATCAAATCTACGCTGTTGTTCTGAGTTTTCATTTTTCTTTTCATAGTTGGAAAGAAGTTTAGCTGATCGCTGGCCTTCTTGTAGAGTCACACCCCTATTTTCCGCATGTAACTGGGCTGTGGAATCTCTACTGTCACGTTGAAATTTGCGCGCTTTTACTTTTGAAATTTCTTGTATCTTTTTTGTCTCATACCTCTCCAATTCACTTTTCTCATACTCTCCGAGATTAGACAACGATCTCTGCGTGGTCTCCGCGACACCGTATTCGGAGGCCCTACGTTCACTGTGGTCCGCAATGACCTGCGTTAATTTTAAGGAAGCTTCAGAAGTAATATTTCTTCCCACCTCCTCTTTTCTGCTTCATCTAGTGTAGGCATTGATGGGGTGCAGGCTAGGCGGAGCCCCTTAGGTGCAATTCGGTGGGATAAATATTTAGTTAATTGTTCAGCATGTTTTTGATACTGCACCCGTTTCTCAATAGTATTTCTAATTGATAGGAACGACTGGGACCATGCGTGCTCGAGACTGGCCGTACCTGTTCGGTCCGCGTGTCAGTTGGAAGTCGCCGACTTGGTCGTCGCCGCGTGCGTCCGCCTGGTGTTGTAGCGCCGCGCTGGCAGGGGCGGCGATGTTGTGACTGCGAGGGCCCTGGGTGACTGTGGGCGTTCCTCGGCTTCCCGTTGTTGAGTGGGCTTGTCACCGGGGCTCGTCGCGCAAGGGGTTGGTGCCGATCTCCATGCCGCCGAAGTCCCTCGGAGCTGAACGCTGGTGTGCTGCGCCAGCAGAGCGACACCCTCGAAGCTTGCATGCAGGCCATCGGCAGCAAGGAACCACCGCAGTGGGAGGGTTGAGAACCCATGCTCCACGTAGAAGACGCCTGCTCCCAACATCCCGTAATGGCAAGGACGGCGGGCCTCTCTACTGAAGCGCTGCACTTCTCGATTGAACTTAGACACGAAGCGCCAGTTCGAGTCGTGACGACGGCGATTGGGTGCACGAGGCAATGGCAGGCTGATATGCAGCGTTTTGATGGTTGAGCGCATCTGCCGCACTCGCTGCAACGTCTCCCTCAACGAATCCAGTGACCTCTCAGCTCCAGTTTTCAAAATGTCTGTGGTGCCCACATGCAACAGCAACGTGTCCACATGTTCCGGCAGATACTCGAGAAGTGCAGGTATATCCGAAAACCACCGGTACCACACCACTTCCCTGCCGAACCTACCCTTATCCAGACACTTACGCCTGCCAAACCACAGCTTTGAAAATATCAGCGTAACCCTTCTACAATCAGGTTTTCGAAACACGCGGGAGCGCGAACAACGAGAGGCATATTTTATTTTCAAATTTAGAACATTAATATCCGGCATCAACGAAGACCCTGGCAGACTCTCCTGCCTCCGAGAGGTAAACCAAGATGTTTTTGGCAATAGGGAAACATAAATTGAGACCATGCTTGTTTCTTGATTGGCTCGTACGTCTGCAGTGTCCTTTCTTTCTCTCTTTTTTTTTGTTTTTTTTTCTTTTTTCTTTTTTCACATTTGTAGAATGTGTAGTGCCCACGCTCCCCTACCACTTGGGGGGCTATTGACAAGGAACGAGCGGACATGAAAGGTAAAGAGCCGACCCATTAAGGGGACGCTCTTGCCTCCATGTGTGGCGGCGCAGACTCATCCCGGCCGCCGCGGCGACAGCTTTGGGTGGCCCTCCGCACCACGAGGACCGGTAAACACGAGATCATAAGCAGATGTGGACGCTCAACGACCCTCGACTGTGGACAATGTTTCTTAATTTGTCGTGTTGTGTTGTGTCGAGGGGGGTTCTTCCTGTTTTTTTTTTTGTCCCCTCTTTCCCATTTCCTCTTAGATGTTGTCGAAGGCGAGTGGACGCCGCTAGAGACAATAGTTTAACTCAACCCCTGACGAAGGGAGGTCCCCGCCCGAAACTGTTTGGAACTAAATAAATATTTTATCCTTGTTGACAACGCCTCCGTTGTGTTACAACCCATATATATATATATATATATATATATATATATATATATATATATATATATATATATATATCGATACGACTTGAGGGGAATATCCGAGAGGTCCGGCTAATGTCTGTATCGAATGAACTTGCAGGTAGCACACATCGAAAAGGAAAGTATTTTTACTAACGTTTCGGCCGTGGCACGGCCTTCGTCTTACTATGACGACGGCCGTGCCACGGCGGAAACGTTAGTAAAAGTATTTTCCTTTTCGATGTGTGCTACCTGCAAGTTCATTCGATATGTATATGTATAAGAACACTGTTACGTTCTGCCGCTCGTATGTCAATCGTGCAGAATAGACAGGCGGCACTGTACGTTATACAACTTCTTTTTTCGGCTCTCTCTCCGCAAGGTCTTTTGACTGTGCACTTATCTCTGGAGCGCAAACGGCTTCCCTCGAACGGCTCGTTTCGGGCGCGGCCAGGCGGCAGCTCTCCGTGGCTCCGGTTACATGACCTTGCTACTGCTTCCTAGAGGCAAGCTCGGGTTGAAGGTCGCGGCGTGGCGACGCGCGGTCCGAAGGCCAGGGGAGCGATGACAGGCAAACACCTCTTGCTTCCCTTGACCGTCCGAGAGGACAGTGGCGGCCTGTTCCCCATTATTTTAACGACCGGCACCGCGACTCCGTCTCGCTGAATGCTTCCTAGAGGCAAGCTCGGGTTGAAGGTCGCGGCGTGGCGACGCGCGGTCCGAATGTGAGGGGAGCGATGACAGGCAAACACCTCTTGCTTCCCTTGACCGTCCGAGAGGACAGTGGCGGCCTGTTCCCCATTATTTTAACGACCGGCACCGCGGCTCCATCTCGCTGAGTGCGTGTGAGGAAGAGGGAGAGAGCCATGATGAGAAAGAGTGCCAAGGCCTGTCGAAACTGTTAAAACACTGGTATCGAGATTAGGTCAGCCCAAAAAAGAGTGGCTTAAGTTGGCGGTAAACAGATTGGCTAACAGAATGTTGAGGCGGACCAGCAGTGGTCACCTCCCCTTTTCTTTGTTTACCGCAACGGAATAAAGACTGGAGGGAATTCGCTTTCCTTCAGTCTAGGCTGCAATCAGTAAGACTCCGTACGATGTAACTTATGTCTGGGCCGTAACCACTCGGTGGTCGATCAGTGAGACGAGGTTCTTTGTATGTAGTAACAGTGCTCTAGGCTCTAACTTATGAGAGTTAGGTAGAAGAGTAAGACGCTGTTTACGTCTATGTTGTTGTCAGTGTGCTTCGGCAAGCTGTAAATATCTGACTCTAAATATTTTGCTACAATATATCTTCAAGTTTTCATAACCTCCAACCTGCCTCCTGCTTCATCAACGCCGATAATTATCTCCTTGGCAAGACTTCGATCTTCCTCAAGGAGAACACAACACGAACAAACTCAACTAACACGCTGTATACTTCAGTTTACTTACCAGCGCTATGCCAGGAAGAAGGTCTCTTGGTGCTCGAAGCGGCACTTGTTACGGCGGAAGCCTTAAGCGCGTCATGAAACGCGAGAGGTGATTGTCGTCGTTGTTGTTGGCGGCAGCAAGACACGGTCCAAAAGTCACGCGATTTCAAATGACCTCATGACGACATTACAGATCACCAAAATTTGCGATGTCTTCTTGATGTCACAAGTTTCAAGTCCGTACAATCACAAATCAGTACAAGCGACTAAGAAGAAAAAGAACAGGGTTTTTGCCTTCATGTCGTCTAATGCAAACGCATGGGGGACCATGTGCCTTTCTTTTCTAGCTTTAGGGTGAGCTGAACGCAGAAGAGCCTTCACCGCGAGAAAGCGCTTCTTAGCGGCACAGTACTCGTCGGTCACACATTTCAAGATCATATAAGTTAGGCGCCCGTACCCAAGTAATGGAGACACCATTCTACCCGCCACGGTGGTCTAGTAATAATGGGGCTTAACTGCTGACCCGCAGGTCGCGGGATCGAATCCTAGCCGCAGCGCCCGCATTTTTCGATGGAGGCGAAAATACTCGAGGCCCGTGTACTTAGATTTATGTGCACGTTGAAGAACCCCAGGTGGTCTAAATTTCCGGAGCCCTCCCACTGCGGCGTCTCTCATAATCATATCGTGGTTTTGGGACGATAAACCTCAACAGTTGTTATTAAGACACAATTCTATTCGCCGAAGCATATTTAAGCACATAGTGTCCGATAAAGAAATAAAGAATTACGTACTCACCATTCCCTAAGATCCACGTGTCGGTCGCTGCCTGACGATTTTATGGGGTACTGTAAGAAAAACAAGAGATAACAATAGGAAAAAATACTGTAGTTGCGTAAGCAATCGGTTCCCTCCAAATCACCCAATGGGGAAAGCGAATCGCTCGAATAGGCTCAGTGTTTCCGGTTCACCTGGCCGAGAAATGGCGATGCCGAGAGAAGGGTGCGGGGAATTTCGAAAGCTGGGCGAACTGTAATATTAATAGTATCTGGGGTTTTACGTCCCAAAACCACGAGATGATTATGAGAGACGCCGTAGTGGAGGGCTCCGGAAATTTTGACCATCTGGTGTTCTTTAACGTGCACTGACATCGCACAGTACACGGGCCTCTACCATTTCACCTCCATCGAAATGCGACCGCCGCGGCCGGGATCGAACCCGCGACCTTTAGGTCAGCAGCCGAGCACCCTAGCCACTGATCCACCGAGGCGGACTGGGCGAACTGTAGACCACCATGTCTGCCTCATAGAAGGTCGCGTTTATTTCCCTGTATAAGCTGAATGGACTCACGGATCATGCTGAACGCGTCGAATGTGGCGAGCGATCTTCCGGGTGAACAACCGAAAGTTGCGCGGAATTCTCATGGAAGGAAAATGAATGGGCAAGTATACTGCTTGTGATAATACGATCGCGTTTGGACTTTGCGAAAATATGCGAGAAAAAGTCACAGTTTCACCGCAAGGGTGAAGCAATGAATGCGATAGCAAAAAATTGTAATGTTATACGAAGTGAGGCTGGCAGCTAACTCTTTTTGGATCCGATCTCACGCAACTCTAGAAAACGCTTGTTTAAGAGAATTCTCTTCGTGTTGAAAGCGCAGCACGTAGAAGGGTACGCCGGCCCGGCCGCCGAGAAGGGGAGATGAGAAGGGGAGATAAAGCGCGCGCCCGCGCCCGCGCTCGTAAAATCGAACGTTGCCCCCCCCCCCCCCCGCCCGCTGTCGGCCGCCGAGAAGGGGAGATAACGCGCGCGCCCCCGCTCGTAAAATCGAAGGTCGCTCGAGGGACCCCCCCTCCTCGCGTCTTTTCACGCTCACGAACGACGGGCGGGCCCGGTTATATATATACATATACATATACGGCAAATGACGCCGACGCCGACGCCGACGGCGAAAACCAGCCGCGAGTGTCCATATAATTGCTATCGCAATAAAAATGCTTAACTGTTTGAAGCACCGGTGCCTCTCGAGAATTCCGTTACTACCAAAGGAAACTATGCGTTAGCCATATGCGAGATTAAACCCGAATGTCATTTCTAAGAAATGTAGCTCAACCGAAGCATTCTTAATTCGCAACTTCTCGTCTCATGCAAACTGCCGCTTCACTAGAGCTCAGCTTCATTATTGCTAGTACAAACGGATGGTTTGACACAATGGTGTTCCCAGTGGATGAGAGACGGTTAGATGGGATTCCTCAGGTCAAGTACAAGCATGTTGAGCTTGAAGAACATTTAAAGGTCGTGCGGTCCCTACGTATTTCCTCAAGACGACTCGAAGGCGAAAAACATGTTCTTTTCTTTCTACTCTGTCAATGGTATGGTAATCGACCCCCATCGTGGTCGAGCCCGAAATAAGGAAGCAGCCTTTCAGTGGATGCAGAATTGACAATCAAGCTAGCACATGCTTCTAACAACGGCCTGCCTTTCTGGGGACGAAGGTGAGAAGTATATCTTTGAACGTAATAATAATAATTGTTGAGCTTTAACGTCCCAAAACCACCGTATGATTATGAGAGACGCCGTAGTGGAGGGCTCCGGAAATTTCGACCACCTGGGGTTCTTTAAC
>JALIZH010016886.1:0-41556 GCA_030522465.1 Rhipicephalus appendiculatus
TACAAGTCGTATGCTATTATCTAAGGATGACATGTGGTAACGTGACGCAGGTGTGCCGGCCAAGAAGAGTATCAACCAAACGACCAACTCTTTCTTGCTGTACAGTTCCGTGTTTGTGGGCGGTGCTGTGGCCACCTTCATGTTGGTGCTCGCCATCCTCGCACCGTCCTCTCGGACATCGGGCAACAACCGCTTGCCGCTCGTGGCTGCGCAGCGGGTACGATTGTGGCGAATTATTGCACAGACACAGCTGTGTGACATGCCGAACACTCAGACACAATCTCATTGCTGCAGCCAGCAGCAAGCTTTGCAGCATTTGATCTTTGTGCCAGCAAAGAGGAAATGGCACGCGCAGAGAAAAAGCTACATTGCCAAAGTGTTTCGAACCGTGAATTCCTGCCAACAAGGTCAATTTTTAACGTCAACCACTTTCTTTAGAAAATGCACAAGATGAGATTGAATTTACTGGTACAGTTGCAAAGGCGAAAACTCTCAGGTACGAGTTGTTTGCTAGTGTGAATGAAGCCATCGGTTATGGTTATGCATATTCAATTTAATTTAGTTCATATTGATGTCACCAACCTTTGCTAAAATCGATACGGTTTGCAGGAAGAAATCTCCGATGTAAAACATACACAACAAATGCAAAGAAACAACTTACACTTTATGAAAACGTTACTGAGGAAGTTTTAAAACCCTATAAAAAAGTTTTACAAAATACGAACTACCTTGTAGTTTTAATGCAAATGAGTTCTGCGGAATCCCGCAAGGTGGCGGAAGGGTTAATAAAGGGAAAATAGACAACCACCCATTTGTAGCACGAAGCCACAAGGAAATCCGTATGGATTTCTCAGAAAGATAAGCTTCCTAGTTGCCGAAAAATTCGTCCTGGTCCAGGGTTCGAACCCGGGACCAACGCCTATCCGGGGCGGTCGCTCTACCAATTGAGCTAACCAGGAAGCTAGCAAATGGCAGCGTGAGGGCGAATCCATCGACAACCTTGTAGTTTTGAAACCGCTAGATGATTACTGGACAGAGCCCCGCAATCCAATCCCTTGCCTTCATTCCCCTGTAATAATAACCTATTATAATAACATACGAACGAGTACAGGAAAAAGTTGTTCACTGTAAAATTAGGCGTTTTTACAGTGTAATAGGTGTTCAAAACACATATTGAATTTGAACACAAGATATGCTAGAGCGTGATATATCTGTTCATGCTCATCGTTTTCTCAAAGTCGTACATAACAGAAGAAATTACACAGAAATGAGATCCCACAGTTAAAAACTGTAGCGGGAACTCGTCAATAATTACACAACAAATCTAAATACGCGTTGATTGAAAAATGGAAAAATATACAAAAGTTACATATTCCTTACAATCATTTGCATTCAGTTCACAAGATGATGTGGTCTAGAAGTACTGTCTACCATAGTCCGGTGCAACGTAGGAGTCCGCACAGGCACCGCGCCCAGATGACCAAAACGCCACAGCAGATCGACTCTGTGTCTGAGGAAAAAGTCCTGCTCAAGCACTCGGCAATGTTCTTCGAAGGCGGAGTCACCGGCCGCCCACCTCACGACGCCTGTCTGGAGTGCGCACCCATTGGTGTAGGCTTGCATAAATCTGCTTTAAACAAGGAAATGCTGCAGACTTCTAAAGTTGTGCCCGAGTATAAGCACATGAAATGGAAGCACATGATATGATTCTGCACAATACCCTTTTTGTTTGGACTATTCGCTTCGCTTTCCAGGCCATGTCCTATAGGGCCAATGTAATTTCATAAAGTGAATGCCATTGCATTTTCACCAGTAATTGGATTATATATGACTGCCGTAGTGGGTGGTTCACTATAAATCGTAGCTTTATATTCCCTTTGGGCGCAAATTTGATGGACTGTCTAAAAATGTGTCAAATCTACGCAACATAATTCCAAGGCATTCGATATTACATCCCAAGAAAAAAAATGAGGCATTATGTTGTTTTGTGCATTTAATTAAAGCTAATTAAGATATAATTAAATATCCGATTCCGAAATCAACTTCAATTTTACATAACACAAATCAAATATTAGGCTCGCAATGCATGCCCAGTTTGTGTTTTGGTTGTATTTGTATCGAGCAAAGAAAAATGATACTCTTGACGTTGGTCCTTGAACTCGGCACATTGAACAATTCTTGAACATGGTAGTGTCTACAGATAAGTGATCCTCTGCAGCAATACGCAACACAATGAAGTTAAATGACAGTTGTTCACTCAGGAAGCCTGTACAAATGTGCTCACTGCGTTTCAAACCATTTGAAGAAACCTGCAGGTGCGTGACGCACCTCCGTAGTTGATGTGTACAATACACACCGCTGCTGAAGGGGATATGCTGTGTGCTAGCTCAAAGGACATTTATCACAAATGCTCAGTTATGTGAGCATACAGCAGCTTCTAAGCGAACCTTTTTACGGAAACTTTTTTACATAGTATTTCAATACTCCTGAATAAAAGTGTGTAGCCTGTGGTTCGCGTGACATTGTGATGCTGTACCACATAACCTTTCTGCTAAACAGTATGTTCAACAGCCCATACGCCTGTGTTCATACGTTACGAAATTTGTTCTGGATAATACGTTTTCTTTGACGGTTCCTTCCAAGATCATATTAACAAGATTCCACAGCATAGCAAGGAATGTGGGCACCTATAGATAACCGAGCTACGCCTATGAGGGCCCAGTGAAAGACTCAATTTTTTGCCTCGCTTGAAGCCTACTGTGCATTAGTGCCTGGCTTCGTGTACATGAAGCGAGAGTGGGTTGTACTGCAGGCCAATGAGCGGACAGTGAGGCGATCTCACGGCCTCATCTTCTCGCGCCAGAGCGTGTTGATGCCCAGCGAGGGGGCACCACTGCTGTGCCTGTACGACCGTAACACCGAGCGAAAGAGGGAGCCTGTGAGATACCAACTGCTGAAGCACCTGCCCGCCAGGTGAGTGACTCCATCATGACCCCTCTATAATTCACATCACATTAGGCTTTGCGTTAATCGACATTGACGTCCAGGGCAACATGCTATGTACGAATGGATGAAATTGTGTGTGTGTTAGGCACATCGCCAGAATTTTTTTCGGGCAGCATGTGGTTTGATCCTCCTTATAAATATGTGTGTGTGTGTGTGTGTGTGTGTGTGTGTGTGTGTGTGTGTGTGTGTGTGTGTGTGCGTGCGTGCGTGCGTGCACGCGTGTATATATACACATACAAAATACAAATTTTTGGTGATTGAATGCCTCTTGACCCGCCTCAGCGCATCCCTCTGGCAACGCCAATTGTGCGTGGTGAGTGTGCGTGCGAAATACACAGCGCAAGACTGACTAGCCCTGCCTGTTTCATTTCCATGTGATCATCTTCATGCATTCTGCACTGAAGGCACATAAACATGGTGGTGAATTACGGCACGTATTTGTAAAAGCGTATTCATGTAATTAAAATCAAGCACACTACTGATATGAATTGGCTGATGCAGTTGGAAACGACCGGATTAACGTAACGGCCTTAGACTGCAGCTCTTCAGAGGCTTCCGTATTGAACAGTCCGTAGACACACCAATTTAGGTCCCAAGATTAGTTGTTCCACAGCCTCAAGAATCACCTGTCATATGGAGTGCTCTTAGGCAGACCCGTAAACCATAACCACACAAATGAAAGATTCCTTAATACTGCAGTGGGCTCACCAAGACGCGAGCCAAAAATTCTATGTAGCACGAAAATCCTTAGTTGAGCTGCCACTGTTCTTACAAGGAAGAATGCACTGAATTGCTGTTTTGTTTTTGGAGCACATATTTAGGCACAGCGGTGCAAGGCTGGGTATTATAATTAGGCTAACCTGGCTAGTTTTGTCTGAAAATGAAAATATCTAGCCTTGCCACTGCATCGCAGTGCTTAATACATTAGCTGCAAAGATGATGCAAATAAAGTGCTGGATAACTGGCACGTGCCTACGAAACGCAAGAAGGCGTCTTACTGCATCTGCATTTTCACCCCAATTTTTTTGCCATGCATGGCAGCCACAGAAAACGCCATAATGTACATAAATCAAATAGCCCAGAGAGTAAATATTGTACTACATAATAAGTATAAACTGCTCTAACCTCTTCACTGTGTCATCTTGGACGTGCACTGCTAAACAAGCACTGGTGTGCTGTGCGAAACTAATTTCCACACTCATTGCACCTCAAAGTTGGCTTCTCCGCAATAAGACCACTGGTGCAGAGAAGCCCGCTTTATAGAGTTAAATGTGTTTGTTCACGCTAAACCGAGGACGTTTACACAGCAGAGTGTTGTTAATGCAGTATAAGAGTTGTAATTTTATAGTCAACTTTAAGTATCATCTCCCCAAACTAAGCCTGGGGCACGAAAGATGATCCATCACAAGAAGGTTATCCCTCACGACTTGATGTGCATGTGGCGCGTAAATCAACAAAGCTGACGGCGGCTGTGTGGAAAAGACTGTGTACACGCCGTTCTTGCCTCAGGTCCCTCCAGTACAAGACAAAATGCACACATCCACGTGACGTCAGGTACACCACCCTGCACAGTCCTATTCGAAGCTTTCATTGTGCTGCCGAGTTACGTGGACCGAAACGATGTCCAGCTATTTGACGCGCTGACTGTACAACAATACAACGACATCGATGACATCATCACGCAGGTTCTGCTCGCACCTGGTGTACGGCTTCGTGAGCCCATCCGACCTGAACAACGGCTCATCGGGCAGTTCCTCCCACTCCCAGGCGGGACCCCTGTCAGACGCCGAACGCCGCATCCGGCAGATGACGCAGCTGAAGCTGCTCTACCCGACGCTGAGAGTGCTCGTTGGTGTTGGTGGACCCAAGGTCAGTGCTCTTTACTACCATTGCTGTAGCTGCTGCGTTGGATTGCACGTGGGTTCATTCGATCAAGTCTAATGATGGGGTAAGGTCCAAGGTCACGGTGACATTGCATTATCCTTGCGAGTCATGTGCCCATCGATCCTCACCAGCACCTTCGCAGGCTTGAAAAGTGGTTTTTTGATCCGAATAAGTGCGTCTGCCTGACACCACGTATAAGTGGTGTCTAACACACTGTCTAAGATGTTTCTGGCTCACAAATCGCTTTCACGCGAAACCGTCACTGGGCTGCACATTTCAACCTACATGCAGCATGGCCCCACCACGGTGGTCTAGTGGTTATGGTTAGAGCTGTGCGAATAGCAAAATTTTGGGTGTGAAGCGAATTCAAATATTGAAGTGTGGGTGTGAATCGAATAGAATATTTTTAGAATATTTCTAGAATATTTTTAGAATACTTCGAAGCGAAATTGCAGAAAAAAAAAGTGGAAAGGATTGCTAAGCATATTCTTATGAGATAGCAACAGGAAAGTGTTTCTTTTGGCTAGGTTGATGAAGTGCTGGCAGGGTGGCGTTTCATAGTTTACTTATCAAGAATGAGGCAATGCAGAGGCCGCATTGTATTTATGTACATGATTTGGTGCAACCAAAGTGTTACCGACAACACTTTACATGTGAAAGGCAAAGATGCTATTTCCTCAGCTTCTCCTCCTCTTGCACAACTGATGTGGAGGACAAGGGTGTGCTCCCTTCAAGTCTGGAGCTCCAAATCTCCCTCGTAGATGTCGATATATAAGAACATCTGAAATTTTGGATGCTAAAAATCTTCGGTGTCCGATTGTCCGGACTTCCTACCCAAATTTCAGGTCCAAAACAGCTTTGAGCCCCCCACCTCTTCCACAATTATCATCTCCATGTTGGAACCAGCGTTTTCTTGGGTAAATACATTTGTGACCGTAGCGGTGCCTGAAAGGCAGCCTTGCCACAATACGAGAGTGTGATGAGGTGAAGCATATTGAAAATCTTAAGGGGCTACTTCCAATTGGACGTGGACTGTGTCCTTGGAAATTTCAACCATAGCGGAGCTTGAAAGGCAACTTTCAATCGGACATTGACCATATTTGCATTTGGGAAGTTCGAATAGTTCGAATAGTAAAATTCCAGTGCGAATCGAATCAAATTCGAAAAATATTCGAAATTTCGAATATTCCCACGCCCCTAGTTATGGTGCTTGACTGCTGACCCGAAGATTGCCGGTACGATCCCAGTCGTGGCGGCCACATTTTTGATGGAGGCAAAAATGCTTGAGGCCCGTGCACTTAGGTTTAGGTGCACGTTAAAGAACCCGAGGAGGTGAAAATTCCCGGAGCCCTCCACTACGGCTTCTCTCATAATAATATTGTGGCTTTGGGACGTTAAACCCCAGCAATAATTATTATTTCATGCAGCGTGTATGACCTCGGTTGATGCATTAGCTGTACTTGCCCTCGCAGGTTGACTCCAAGTCGTTCTCGGACGAGCTCATCACTGAGGGCCGCCGCGAACACCTGGCTCAACGCAGCGTCCGCTGGCTGCGCGCCCGCCGTCTAGATGGCATGCACATCCAGTGGATGTATCCGGGAGAGGGCAACGGCCGACCATCGGACAGGGAGAACTTCCCGAAGCTGCTCGCACAAATCAGGAACGCCTTCAAGGCAAGTGCGCTCATTGCGTGCTTACTTGTTTTTGTTCTTTAATAGGCTAATAACATTTAAGGACAATGTATAACGATAACACATTACCACGGGAGCTTCTTTTTCTACTTTTATGTAAGCGACACGTTACACAAGTAACCACTGCCTTATCACACCAAGCTGGAGCGTCTAGGAAGATACCAAATTATTGAAGATAGTTCTGATTAGCTTGAGTGCACAACACGAGCAGTGCATCTTATTCTGAACCTGTTGTAGCCACCAACGATAAGGCTGAAACCGTTGATGCTACATGTATAAATGCGGACGTGCCTTACCGCTGATCAGATTACCGACCGCCGATGCTGTGATCGTCACTATCAGTGTGCAGCTTGTATTGCTTGTACTTTGACTTTTCGTTTCCTGGGCACAAATTAGCCCAACAAAAATTTCGTCTTTAATAGCCCAAATGCAGTCTTCCTCACCGTCACGACCACGTGACAGTATTGCTATGTGGCAGCTGTCACATATGAACGAGGCCTTTTTCGCTTGGCCGATGGAGGTCACAGATGTGCGAATGCCTGTTATATTGCTTCAAGCCCCTTGTCTCCCTTTTCTTCATCACTCTTATTCAATGATTTCCTTCATTGTGGCGTAGGTCCGAGCTTTTAAGGGCTGAGAATGACAGCCCTATTTTTAATTTTCTAACAATAAAAATAACTGCATACCATCCGCCCCACGCTTCGCAGTTCGACCAGCAGACATGAAGGTAGCACCTTGCTATCCTCTGATGACCAAATGAAACAGCATCAATTGGTTAAACTTGAGCTCAGGAATCAAAGCAGCACAAAGTGTGCGGCCTCCATGATCCGATGGTAGGCAATCATGTGGCCCGTACACCACCGAATCTCTGAGCCTATGCGAATGCCGAGATGAGGTGCAACAAACTAGGGAGAGCGCGTTTTTTTGCATTTATTTGCACTTTGTATGCACGCGCGAATTGAGATATGTAAGGAGCTTTCTCCAACAGCAACTACTGCTTGATTAAATGAATTGGTGCATCATAATCCTGTCCTACATTAGCGCTAATTCAATGACCGCTAATTTTCCAACAGCCTTGGCTTTAATCCCACACACATTCTGAGTGCGAGCACTGTGCTCTGTGATGGCGCTATAGCACATATGCCTATGGGCATGCACAGGCTTCCCCATCAGAGGGGGGAGCAAAGTTTTATCTCAGTCCCATTCCCTCTGGCCAAGTCTAAAAGACAAATGCCTTAAAAATGAATGAAAAATGAAGCGATGATGTGCTTCTCGCAACAGCCTGCCTTTGGTCCTTGGCTTTCCGGCTGTAAAAATGGGAAGTAAACAGTTCTTGCACTGCAATATCATGGAACTTTGGCTGCCGTTATCATCAAAAACCTGCACGGCCATAAATAACCCTGCTCTTTAAACAATGACAAAGCAGCATTTGAGTAAATGTATGGGACAGACCCTACACCCCCCACCTTAGGTGATTTGGGTGGGCAGGTGCCATCCTTGCCCCCCCCGGTGTGCATATATGCCTATGCGTATGCTTCTCGTCGTACAGGCAGAGAGCAGCCGGTGGCACCTGACCCTCTACCTTCCGCACGAGGACAGCCGTGTGGACCGTGGCTACGAACTGCGCAATGTCCTGCGTTCGGTGCACTACGCGGTCATGGGCTCATTCGGGTTCGTGGAGCCTGGCCGTGCCGAGGTGGCTAGCCCGCTGTACAACCGGCCGCCCATCGGTGACCGCTCGCCCATCAACAGCATCCACGAACTGGTTGTCCTGCTGCTGGACCGGGGAGCTCCGAGCAACAAGCTGCTACTGGCTGTGACTGCCTCCGGATACAGCTACGCGCTCGCCAGGTGCGTGCAGCTTCAGAGAACCGTAGCTTAACGGATGCTCAGCGATGCATGAGAGAACAGTACTGAAGCATCTCAGGCCAGACTGGCGGTGGCTGCTGTCCCTTCTACAAGCGGTAGAAGGGAACAGCCACCACCAACCACTTAAAAGAGGCCAATGAGGACGCGTCACTCTGAGGCGACGTTACACTTAAAACAGGAACAGTACCTGCTTATGCACAGCACACTTAGCCTTTTGTGACATGGCGTCCTCATTTGGAGATAAGGATTGCTTTTGCCATTTCTGTGTACTGTTGGCAAGTAACAGATCACAAACACTCAGCTAATGGTAAACTTAGCACTCTTCAAAAGAGTAGCTACCTGGGCTGGTTGGTATTGCATTTTGAAAAGAAATATAGTTTCTTAGTGCGCAGAACGTTTTAGAAAGGACTCGATTGTATATATATTCCCACCAACCTGTGCAATAAAGTGGTTGTAAGTGTGCGTAAGTTCCTATCTAACTCCTTTCTAAAACGTTCTGCGCACTAAGAAACTATATTTCTTTTCAAAATTAGCACTCTTGTTGCCTAATGTTTCTTTACATCACTTCTGGTTAAAATATTTTTCTAAACACGATCGCTTTGATGAAGGCAGTACAATGTTTAATGAAATGTTGGATGTGGAGCGCTTCGGCAGAAATTTCAAAATAATTTTTTTACCTTTTTAGGCATACTTGCTGCTAGCAGATAGATATCGCATGTAACTTGAGTGGATCGTTGAATTCGGCTTATGAAGGAATATAGCATGACTGACTGTACAATAATTGGATAATTATTTACCCTGTAAACATATTTAATTGCTGAAATTAAGAGTTCGATGAAAACTCATCTGGTTGGGAATAATCATGGTCAAAAGGTAAAAGAAAGTTAATTTGTGAACGAGGCCCCCGTACGGAAGCCGAGACGTCTGTTATTTTTAAAGAGTTTTTGGTCGGCGTCTTCCTTTTACCTTTTGACCACATTTGATTGCTGTAGAATACACTATAATATGTTCCAACACTTCCTGTTGCTTTAAATTTGGCTCTCCAAAACCTTGGTATCAAATTATGCGAGTTTTACCCATTTCTAGACAGCTGATAATAATGTGTGGCGCAAAGGGATATGCTCCTACACAAACGCACAGTGGGCCCAAGGAGCCGCAACATTTGGCACTCAGTCGTGATCCAAGTGTCGTTGCGCGTGCTCTTCCCAGGGCTGACACTGACGTGCGTGCCCCTCTTCGTGGCGGCGACGGCCGCGGTCAGGCTGGACCGTTCACGCTGACGCCAGGCCGGCTGGCCTACTTCGAGATCTGCTACAACGTGTACCGAAACAGCTGGGCTCGAGTTTTTGACGCTGCCACATCGTGCCCGTACGCCTACCATGGCCAGGAGTGGGTAACCTACGATGACGCCGACTCAGTCAGGGCAAAGGTACGGCTTTGAGGGTAATGAGTTGATAGGTTGTGCCCAATTACCTACTTTCTACACCTATGTAAGTTCTTTAGCACTGGTAAACATGAATTTTCGAAGCGTGAATTTCAAAGCATATTGTAGTTTACCCGCTGCATTTATTTTACTCTGCAAGGAAGTGCCCAACGACTTCTTACATTCACTGGCCAAAGCTGGGAAATGAACATCATAAACTTATAAACCCCACGCAAATTGAAGCAAATACTTCATTGCATGCCATTGCATGCACCCTCTGAACGACAGAGATGGGCCGGCTCGTTTGATTCAGTCGCATTTGTCGTAGGGGTGTGCGAATAGCGAATTTTGGAACCGAATTGAATACGAATCGAATAGTGATAACACGAAATCGAATACCAATAGTAATCGAATACTGTTCGAATAGTTCTCGAATAGTAAGCAGATCATTTTCAAAACAGTCTTAGAACACCACAACATTTTATGTTAAACAAATATTCACAAACTTTCACCAAAGAACATTACAGCTTTAATGTTTTAATCGACTCAATACCACAATTACGAAAAGTAATATAAGCTCGTATGGAGCAGGAACTAGAGCCTTCGTAATAGCATGGTCGTGTATAGTATAGCAAAGGGTGGGAAAGGGAAGAGGGTGAGTAGCAGGGAAAGGAGGAGAGGAAGGCCACTAGCTCCGCTGTTTCCTCAGTCTTCTCACTAGTGTGTAGCTGCCCCAATTTTTAAGGAATAACAGTTGAGTTGAAAGACAGCTCATGTTTATGTTCTTTACTCGTCCCGTGTTACGTCTGTTTCTTTATTTCTTTTTTTTTGCACTGTACCCACAGTTGCACTGTGAGTACAGTGCAAAACTGGCCCGGTCCATACCAGCCAGCCCAGCTAACCACGCTTCTTTGAAGAGCCACGACTGAAACCTTCTAGTAGGAGCAGAATACCCAAGCACGTGTGCCAATGTTGAACGCAGGTGGCCTTTCTGCGCAACAAGACACTGGGTGGTGCGGCGCTCATGGACGTGGCGGCCGACGACTACATGGGCATGTGCGGACCCCGAAACGTGCTGGCACGCACCCTACGCTCGGCACTGAAGCACTACACACCTCCGGTGCCCTCGAGCCCGTCGTCCGGGGCGAAGAAGGGAGCAGTGGGACAGCGTCAGAAGCACTACCCGCAGGTCGCTCGGCAGATGTTCGGCAAGCGACGCTTCGGCTAGGCAGTGGCCTTGCATTACGCACTGGCGTGAATGTGTGTCTTCATCAGTGTGCCATTGTCATCAACGTTATCATGTTGCTACCACCATCATTCACTTATTTGCTCCTTTTTTCTTTTTTTTTTTGCTCTGTTCGTTTTGTGTTCTTTTTTTTTCTGGTAATAAAAGGTTCTACAACAAATACGGACTCCATGATGATTGATCATGTGCCAATGCAAGGCTGCTGCTGCATAGGTACACATATGAAGTCAATTTATATATAGCGTGGTTTTCGTCAAAAGGGGGATAGTTTTTTTTGTTAAGTGCAGATCTCTTCACCTTTTATCCAACGTGCTTTATATCTTTTTTCTTGTAATAAAAACTCGTACCAGAAATAGGTCCTCCCTGATGATTGCTGATGTGCCTATGCAAGGCTCCTGCTGCATAAATACATTTAAAAAAAGTGGGATATGCTTGTAGTTAAGTGCAGATCTGTTGACCTTTTATACATCGTGCTTTATAAATGAGAATGATGGCCTGAATTTATCAGCCTTCCCATATACGCATAGTATATGTATAGTATTTTCCAGCGTGTAAATTACACCTTCCAACTTTTTGTTACTCTTACAGCGAAAAGTGGTAACAGTGATGCTACCGAGGTCTTCTGATTTGGAGCAATTTTTGGAGCAGCAAAAGTTTCATTTTGGAGCACTTTGGAGCAGCAAAATTTCCATTTTGGAGCACTTTGGAGCAAGTAATTTAGCATCTGGGAGCACTGTGGAGCAACTAACATCTTAGAGTAGACTGGAGAAGCAAGTTGCATTTACATTCAAGGACCTGAATAATTATTTTGGGGCTCTTGTGAAGAGCTAGAAATATTTCGATTCATTGCAAATCTCAAGGAACCAATCATCTCAGGAACACTCCCTATTTCACTCGATGATGCAGAAATGAGGGCGTCATGCGGTTGAGCATTTTGGGACAACTTGTTCAGCGATTATTTTCGTAGCATATAAACAGAATACCGGTTCAATAAAATCGTACTTTATGAAATAACATTCTAAATACATGTATGTGGTAATCAGCAGACATTGTAGACAATCGCTGCGACGTACAACAATGCCTCAACGCTAAAGACTCACACTGTCCCAAATGCACTGCCCTAAGACGACTCCAAGCAGAAAGAGAGGTTCTTTTTTTTCATGATCGATTATAATGCTGGGCGTAACATGACGTCACTTAGCTCGTCTCATAAAGCCACCTCCTCCGACACTCCTTTCCCTCTCTCTGAGGCCTGGAGCAAGAGGATTCTGACAGTGCTTCTGGACTATCGTTTGCGCATGCACAGGGTTGCCCAGATATGGAAATCCGCTTCAATCGAGCTTCCGCGAAAGTGTCAGAAAGTTCGTTCAACGGTGGACTGCATGATTTAACAAACTTTGTTGTCCTTTTGCAGTGAAGTTGTATATGGCTAGAGAATTCTGTTTGTACACCGAAAACCCCCTGTAGTGCCCTCTAGAAAACAGGGCTAAAAAAAAAGAAAAAAAAGAAAACTCACAGGGAAGGTCTATATTCAACTAAGATGACTCGAAGGCGAAAGCCATTTTGTTTTTATCGCGACAGCAATTATATGGACATTCTCGACTTTTGCCGCCGCCGTCATGTTTTGTGTAATGTCCAAATCGATAACATCCTCCCGCGCACCGTATGTTTTACACTCGGGTAAAAGCGCGCGAGCGGGGGGCGACGAACGCGGCTGAAGCAGAGATAAAGAGAGCCGGCCTATCTCCGTTGCACGGAGGCCGCATCCGATAACATCACCGCGGGCGCCAGGCCTGCCATCGATTGCTACTCAAGCAGACAGGAACGCCCCACCCGTCTTCAAAGAGCAAAGGGAGGGCATAGCCTCCTATGGGGAGGGGGCTATGGGGAGGGGCGGTGGGGGGGGTGTTGTGTCGCTAGAGCAGCAACACTGAACTTTGACTTTAAGGGCGCGATCGCTGGCGCGCGCTGTTTCGTTAGGCATCACAGACGGCTCGTATACCAGTCTACGTGTTGTGCTCTCAACGCGTACACTGTGCGAAAACGCTTCTCTCCCTGGAGCGGCCACTGATCCTTGATCCGCAAGGCGGCAATACCATCACCGCGCCATTTTGGAGGTCCGTTCACACGCGCCGTTGCGTGCTGCACGTACATCAGCGTGCAAGAGGTGTTCCGGAGGTCTCGAGTCATCCAAGTCGCCCTACGGGTCTCGAACACAGCGCGTGCAGAAAGCTTTTCGCGCATGCGGCGAGTGCGCGGACCTTCAAAATGGCGACCCCGCCGCTAGCGCTTCTCGCGGATGATGTCAAGCCTTACTTCGTATAACAATACAATTTGTTGGTATCGCATTCACTGCTTCGAGCTTAAGCGAAACTAACAAATTGTATTGTTACACGAAGTAAGGCCAGCAGCTCTTTTGGACGCGATCTCGCGTAACTAAACAGAACGCTGGTTAATGGGAATATGGCCACTCCAAGTGCCGAAGCGGTTTTCGTGTTGTCAGTTCTTTAAACACGAAGTAAGCGTAGAGAGCACAGCAAGATTACGAGCAGTCTCACCATGCCTAGAGATAGCGCGCGCCAGCGACTGCGCCCTTCGAGAGACGCAGCCTCCCGCCCCCCAGAAAGAAGCAATGAATGCGATTTCCAAAAAACAATTAGAGCGCAAACACCCGGCACATTCACACACGCACACACGCAGGCACCAAACACGCACCTGGGTGTGTGGGCGTGTGTGAATGTGCCGTGTGCTTGTGTTCTAATCATTTTTTTTGGAAATCGGCAACCAACTAGCCCAACAACGAGTTATTTTACTATGAATGCGACACCGTGATTTTATATTTTTTTTAACCATCAGCTATTGATCCATGGAAAGCGAGGGGCGGAGGTGTAACATTGTATCTATTCCTATGGTGTTCCCAGATTTCATTCCGCGATGTCCAGAAATAGACGTGACAAACATTCTGGCGGCACGCGTGCAGTTATTAGTGAAAATTGCTTTAATTACGTGCAGTGCGACTCTGGAAACGAGCTATCAGCAGCGTTTCTGGAAAGGACGACGTCCGCCGATGAATCGCCGCCACACTTACGGTACACGCTACTGATTCGCCAAAACGTCACGAGCCACTGCGAAGAGCGTGTTTTGCCGTTGGGCCGACTTGCACAACAGAAGCTGCATCGGCACCGAGCATAGGATCGTGAATTACTTGGGACGCACGCGCGACCACTGTTTATTCAGCGGAATAATTCTTGGCACGTGGTTGTGACTTATGCCGCCCCGAGAACACGCTGCACATGTTTTTACGCGCCGGCGTGGCTATACCCCCCCCCCCCCCCCCAAATCCGAGACTGGCGCAGTTTGGCGCAATTTCCGTTGATATTATCAGGATGGCGCAGTAAATCTGATTTGGCGCACTTTGGCGCAGTTGGCGCAGGAGTGGAATCACTGTGGTAAAGAAGTACACCTGTTCTTAACTCTTTCAGTATAATGAAAGCAGCTCACGCACACTTGTACATTATTCTAGAGTCCTACTCACGGATGGCATATAAATTTCTGTAAGCGCGATTCTTTACAAGCTGCCAGTTCTACAAGAAGTTGCCTTGGAACTACAGTCGAACCCCTTTATAAGAGACACTGATGTAAGAGACAAATGGGTATAAGAGACACCGGAGTGCTTACATTAAAATAGGGGTTGAAAAGAAAATGCATACATGGTGCCCTGCTTATAAGAGACACCTTATATAAAAGGCAAGAACTGCTGCCCGGTGCTCTTATAAAGGGGTTCAACTGTACTGCTCTTCCAATGGATAAAAAAAATTTATTGTGTTTCACTCAAAGCCTCCGAAGGAATTATTCTCTAACGCACTGCCCAAAAGTTCTGCTACTTCAGCCAACAGCACTGCTGGATACCTGGCATGCAGCATTGCAAGCACCCTGAAGCACATCACTGATATAGCTTCTGCAGCATTGCGATATGGTGCACTGTGCTCAGGATGAATACACCAATGATCCATAGTGCCCAAAAGCAACTAAACGCAATGCATGCGAAAGAAAAGTGGTGACCAGAAGCCAGACGCTGCAAACTACTACTGGACAACCAAGACTTTTCACGCGAAAAATGATGAAGATACCAACAAATCAGTTTTTTTTTTTTTGTCAAATATCAGGCACTGCAATAGAACAATGAAAAGCTGTGGTGCTTTTTTTAAATATATTTCACAAAATTTGCGATGCTAAGCTTTTGTGTAGAAAAGAAAACCAACAAAATAGTAGCCACAATAATGCCTTTACCAAAGCTGCTGCACCGTTTAAACAGCAAGAGTCTGACATCTGCCGCCACTGTCCTTCCACAGCTAAACTAAAATCCAATTTACATATCTGAGAATGCTGTTGTGAACAGTTTACTGTACGATTGAAAAATATGCAAGTATTGGTCGCAAAGCATGCACAATTTTTGCATATGCAAGATGCATCCACAAAAATTTAAAAAGAAAGCCATGTCTTACACACAAGAAGATACGGCACATGTATGTGCAGTATATGTATGGATGTATGTGCGTATGCACATGCATGTATGCACATGGAGTACATGCAATAACTATTACATGCACACACTTACTTACTTCTTGATGTAACAAACTCAACATTTATTGGTGTAAGGGCCCATTTATTGTGAACAAGCAATGCAATGTAATTAAATTTTCATTTTTTCATCTTTTACAATAGTTAGCAGATCATCACCTTGCATTATTTTGTACAGTCAGCAAATGCGGGAAATTCAACCCTCCTATGCACGACATCTGCTAGTTACGTAGCCTACGACGACCTGATTTGAAGTGCAGCTCTGTGGTCATCCCTGCATTTCTAGACAACAGATCATGTTGGTGCCACTGAACGTCTAGATGAAAAGGCTTGAAAAATGGTTCCAGAGCCACAACAGCATTTCACGCACACAAGTTCAAACCCTCCTCAGATGAACACCAAATTCTGCGAAGCTTTCATAGCATAGATAGCACACGACTTAGCACATGACTTACATTGTGTAAAAAGAGTATTGCTATTAGCAAATAAGGTGCTTAGGGATTTAAATGTATCCTGTGGTCTCTTATTATCGGAAATATGCCAGCGACTGATAACTGTTAGAATACGTAGGTCTGTAAAATAAGACATATGCTAAATAGAAGCAAGGTTTTTTTCCTTTCTTCATTTGACATGGAAGAACTAGTAAAAATGTGTTGTCCTGAATAACAAAGGTGGCTGGGCCATATACTATGCTCTTTGGCAATCTCCCTTTGTTGCTATCTTCCAGAAAACAGAAGGGACTTTCCATCTTAACAAGTGCTGGCTTGTTTACATCATCAGCTTGCTAAAACCATTCAGTGTTACAGACAAAAGCTGGCACAGCATATCGCGTGATTTAGCAGTGCTATGTGTGAAGGTCATTACAGCACACGTCGAAGTACATTCAACTGCCAATTTTTCAGACATGCTTGAGAATTCAGACCCTTTCAGAGCACCACCACTAGCCCCAGAGTTAATGGATAAGAACGCCTCACATTTTGGACGCTGAAACTCTTCTGCGTTCGGTTTTTTTTTAAATTTCAGATCCGAAACACCATTAAATGAAGCCACCATCGGTACCGTCTTCATCATCTTGTTGGCTCGAACCAGTGCTTTCACGAATCGATCTTTTTGCAATCGTAGCAGATTTTAAAGTCAGCAGCTAGGCAAAGGTGTTACAGGGTCAAACATGCCAAGAATCTTAATGGGGCTACTGTCATGGCGCAGTGCAGCGATGCCTTACAGATAAGCTCCGGAAATGCACGGAGGCTTTATGGCAGCACGTGGCGAACATGCCAGTACGAGTTAATCACCTACAACCCTATAATGATAGGCATCTTCAGCTAACTGCTCGATCACGTATGTGGCCTGATGCAGTTGTGAGCGAACCGCATGCTTTTAATGCCCACTGTGAGCGTGCTGGATACTGCGAGTGGCATCCAAACAGGCAGCCTTTCTTTGACTGCTGCAACATGACCGACAAGATTAGTGAAAATTAGTGTGTCACGTGCAAAGTTAGCTGGCGATCCTGAAGGCTGTTACACACCGATATGTGGGACCTGAATGTGCTAGGTAATCAAGCTGCGTAGCTTATTGCCACTGCATAAAGAAATATTACCTAAAATTCCAGGGGGAGGGGCAACATTAATTCATTATCGGTAAGAATGAAGTACATTGCCCTGAGGGGGCAGCAAAGTGCACATACCAAGTTTCAATGAACTTCAATGAGCTAATGTCGCCAAAATATGAAAAAGTACACGCTGAAATCCATGACGTCACATGCGGCGATTTCGGTGCAAAATTTAAAAATGAGACTTTTGTTGTGTCGTGCCGATCCCTGGTGCTCTGTAAACACACTAGCGTGTTTGTGTTACCCCTCACTGCCGTAGGATGGAGCGACGTCTCCACCGTTGTATGCTTTTTTGAATTCCTGAAGCCAACCAGGCATGACCACGTACGTCATGTGACCCGTGTCACGCCTCCCAATCACCCCTTTTCCCCCTCCTTTGAAACCGATGCAGTAAACACCCTACGGGAACCACACACTCGCCAGACTCGCCCGGAAGCAGCGCCTCGGCTCCATTACTCTGCGTGTCCTCCCGTCGCTAGGCCTCTCCGCCAGCCAGCCTTGGGCTTGACGCTCTCATGGCGACATAGCAACTTCGACCTTGATTTTTTCCTTTATTATTTTTCTCCTTTTTCAATGCTGAAATTAGAATCATTAGAGTCACTGGAGTACAATTTATCACTCTAAACTGATGTGTTGTTTCACTTTAGTGTTTCTTTGATTTGTGCTTTCCTTCTCCCTTCAAGTTGAAACGTCACTTTTGCTGCGGGGCAGAGTTATATAATAAGCGGATTTGAACTTCTTTTATTGCCAAGCAGCTTGCAGAATTTACCAGTCCCTCGTTGCGTTTTTTGGGCTTACTTGCATTTTTCCAGCACATATAGCTATTTTAGTGATCGTCATGTTCACTATAGCATGTTTGTCGATCACAAGTGCTGAAGTCAAACATACGTTGGGGGAATCAACAAGTAATGTTAATCATGCACTGGCAAACGTGCATTCAACCGAATGCAGGCTACCTTGGAGGCAATGTTAAAAAGTATGTGCTTTCGTTGAAAGTGGTGCATGTTTTCGCTGTACAAAATATATAAGGGGATCTTTTCTATTTCGCTTCATATTTGAGCAACACTTTATTTGAATCAAAATATTTTCGAGGTTAGAAAAGTCATTAAATTTCTGCTTCTTCTGGGCTTGTGCATGATAGTCGTGGCACTTTCCTTGGGCTTTTTTTTTGTGATGATGATTTGCTTGTTAGCTCGGTAGCATCTCGCAACTCTGCTGCGGCGGTTCCCCTCCGCCACGCTGCGGCTGCTGGTGGTTGCTGAAGCCCTTCTTGGCGCCTGCACCACTCTCGTGTGAAGTCACGTGATTTCCGGACATAGCTTCTGCAGACGCCTTTTGGGCACATGATTTTGCCTACCTAGCTACATTCGCGTTTGACATTTTCCTTAAGCGTCCCTTAGAAAGCTTTCACGTTTAAGGCACACTAAAGCGAAACAATAAATTAGTTTAGACCGATAAATTACATGCTGAAAACTCTAGTGTCGTTAATTTCACCACTACAGGTTTATTACTAGATGAGAAAAATGAATGTGATAAGTGTCACTTGTAAATTTCGTGCCGAAATCTCCCATAGTGACGTCACAGATTCGGAAGTGTTTTGTCGTATTTCGACCACATCGGCTCCACGAAATTTCCTGAAACTTAGTACGTTAAAGGACCCCTAACAGCGAAAGTTATGTTTGTGACATTTTTACAGCAATTTGTAGCTTTGTGTCTGGTAATGCTGAAATTGAATCGTAAATGCTCTAACGCATCGTATAATTAATGCTAGCATCGTTAATTCTGAACGATTTTGCTTCAGTTCGAAACGCCCGCCCATATACCATAAGAAACTAGCGCCTCACAGAGGGGCAGCACGTGAGACTACGTGCGCCTAAGCTTCGGTGACGCTGAACGCGCCGTTTTCAAATAGGGGGGACCCACGGGCGGTGAAGAATGAAACAATTTGGGTGCTTTGAGCGTGTCCCCCCTCAGGAAAAAGAAAAGCATTCCTGGCGTAAGCAGCTAAAACCACCTTGAGAGCAGCCTGACAACAGAGCGAGAGGGGTGTCGAACAATAGTTCTCGTCGGGTGCCAGTCGGGGTATTGTGCCCGCCCCAAAAATGTTCTCTGACGTCGACAATACTTGCTTGACCTCTGCAACGTCACAAGGGGAGCCTCTGTCTACGTCAAACCACAGAAAATGTTGATTGGACCTGAATACTCGGATGAGTACTCACCTTTACTTTAAAACCAAATTGAAATATCTCATAGGCAACACTAATCCCTAATAATCGGTCAGAAGTGCCCCCCGCATGCAGGAGTCTCCAACAACACAAGCATCTCGAGTTTCCAAATTCGCTGTCAGGGGTCCTTTAAATCTCTGGCTCCCTCAGCCGACAATATACTTGATTTTTATTGACTAGAAATTACGTAGGACCTAACGGACTCCATCAAAATCTATGATGTCATGGTATTTGGGGCAGGAACATCAAGGTGGTGTCACAACCCATATTTTCTTTTTGCGGCTTTCTCACTTACCAAGCGTCTTCTCACAGCAAGCATGGTGTTAACGCGATAACGTTAAAGAACTTGTTTCGCAGAAATTCCGGTGTCGATGTTGGCATCACTGATTGTGAGCGAAAAATCAGCATTGTCTGTGACTGAAAGTCAAGAAAGATGCAAATAAAATAAATAAAAATCTTTGGTTCGAGTGAGAACTGAACCCAGGGTGTCTGAGTTGGAAGCTGGTGTTCTACCACAAAGCCACACCATTCCTTGAAACTGCTTTTGAAAAAAAACACTATATACCGTATTTACTCGCATAATAGGCGCACTTTTTTTCCAGAAAATCCGGCTCCAAGTTCGGGGTGCGCCTATTACGCGGGGTAAAATTTCCGAAAATTTTATTTCCGACTACAGCCTAGACCGCTGATAACGCAAATCACCGAAGTCACGAATATCCGCACTACAGCCGAAACAACCTTCTTCATAGGCTACGCTAGCGCAAAACGTGTTTAGCATGCAGTCTCGCGTGTCCGAGAATCGAGGCATGCGATGCGGTGTGCTTACAAGCATTCAAATTTCTAACAATTAACACCGAAAGACCCGCGTTGCCTACACAATGAATGCGAAAAAAAAAAAACGTACGAAAAGAAAGCGCCATCGCGAAAATTCACCGATTACGTTTCATCACGACCGAAATTTCGTGCTCTGGACGGTACCGATCGTTCGATTTCACGGGCTCGCACCCCATGTCGAAGTCATCGAATCGCGAACCACCATTAGCGTGTTACAGTCGCCACCCATGCCCCCTTTCCTTCAAGTAGAGCCACCGCTAAGAGTTACGTTTATTCCGTACAAAACCGCAACTTTGATCGCCCGCGACCGCCACCGAAAAGCAACCAACGCTGATTAGGCCTAGCGTACGGTTCGGCATGTTGTCGCGGGAAGTTTGTACAAGACAACATGAAGATTGGGCGTAGAAAAGATGGCACTCAAGCACTGATTCAAGAGCAGCGCGCGTGATACGATGTTAAGGTTCGCGGCCGGGAAATCAGCGGCGACAGAAGTCCGCCGAGCTTGTGCAAGTCCGCGTATTGGCAGCAAAGGCGAAAGCTCGCGTCGGAAAGCCGAAAAGCTTTTAAATTTGCGGTCGAGGTAGCAAACGCGCGACGACGCTTTTCCCAACAGGAAACTCGAAGCGCACTTGATAAGGACGCGATCGCACGTTCCACGCGGAGCACGCTCGGCCGGCAAGCGGCCTGGCGCCACGCCGGTGCAAAGGTTACTCCGACGCCCAGGCAACCGCCCTTCTTCCTCACTCGGCGGGCCCGCGTAGCTGGCGCAGCGCTGCCGCGGTCTTTCTTATTTTCTTTTTCCTCGCTCCAGTTAACGTAACAGGGCGTCGAATTGCAACCGTGCAAATACTGTACAGAACTACTGATCACGGCCAACTTCGGGGTGCGCCTATTATGCGCGGAAATAAAAAAAACTGATTTCTCGCCATCAAACTGGGGGTGCGCCTATTATGCGAGTGCGCCTATTATGCGAGTAAATACGGTAAATGTCATGTCGTGGAAAGAGTCTCCATAGCGCATGTAGGAGACTTCTTCCGGGCACAAGTGCTGAATCGCGCCAGGCCTCAAAACGTGAATTGCGCAACGGGCGGGTGTTTTAAAGGGCCCCGATTACTAAGCGCTAAGACATAATCATCATCAGTAAAAGCCTGAACAAATCCCAGGAGCATTATCATCAGCAGCAGCTGTATGGGTTCGCATGTTGCCTTAGGGGCACGTAGCGAGCCCTTCGCTGATTTGCAAAAGGAAGAATTACGGTGTAGTGGGCACTGCACAGCTGTGCTTGCAGTAGGCATTCGTTTCCTTGCGGCATGGTTGAAGCATGCGCCGTGAATCGAAGCCAGGCTAGCAATTGAGAAGGCAATGAGCACGAGGCCCGATTGTGTTATCGCGTTCTATACTCTTGGAGGCGAAGCTCAAGTGTCTTCCAAGCTTTTTTGGTATCATGAATGAGTAATTTATAATAATTCAAGAAAAAAAGATTTTTCTCTTTAGTGTTCCTTCAATATACAGCTCCTGATATTCCATCCA
Source organism: Rhipicephalus appendiculatus (assembly GCA_030522465.1). Lineage (NCBI taxonomy): Eukaryota > Metazoa > Arthropoda > Arachnida > Ixodida > Ixodidae > Rhipicephalus > Rhipicephalus appendiculatus. The sequence goes on from JALIZH010016886.1 coordinate 21,899, forward strand.
CGTTGGTGAAGTGAACCAGCCTTCTGCTTAGTTGCCCTACGTCAATGAACATTAAAAGCAGTGGTGGGCAGTTGTAACGTTTCACTGCACGGCCTGCAAGACAAACATGGATAAAGCATGCAGGACTTACTTCTTGCTGTCTGCAAAACAGTGCGCGCTGGTTTTGGACACTGTGTCCCAGATGCACAGGGTCTTGTCATCACTGCACGTGGCCAAGAGACGGCCATCTGGGGAGTACCTGCGCAGTGGCAATGTGGCCGAAGCTGCTTTACCAGTAGCGCAGGAAACAATGTACTACAGCCGAACCTTACCATAACATTGTAGCCTCTGGTGTGACGATCTAATGATCTTTGTAGATATATTCATTCTGTACATGCTAATAATGGCAAAGAAAATTTGCCTTGTTGCACCAAACAATTCATTTTGATTTTCTTGTTTATCACAACAAATGCAATGGGCAGCAAAGGGAGCAGTCATCTAAGGAAGGCTTGAAGGAGTCCTTCATCCCTGTATGGGCAAATGTAGCAGCAAAGGCACAATTGTTTTGTTTACATTATCAATTTATATTATCAACGTTTGTTCTAATTGAGTTCCGGCTGTCGCGAAAGAATTACCAATTTCGCCGCAAGGGCAAAGCCATGAATGCAATAGCAACAAATTGCAATGTTATACGCAGTAAGGCTGGCAGATAACTCTTTTGGATTGAATATTACGTAATTTAATGAAATGCTGCTTTAAGGGAATACAGCCGCTCTGAAGCAGTTTTTGTGCTGTCAGTCCTCTAAATGAGAAGCGTTGAGAGCACAGAATGTTTACAAGCCATCTCCTGATGTCTGTCGAGACGGTGCGTGCGCCAGTGCTCACGACCGCACCATTATGAGCAAAGTTAACAGTTTCTGCTTGAGCAGCACAGCCCCCCCCCCCCCCCGATGCTTCTTTGCCTGGCAAAAGACGGCCGGGGCATTTGCTCTCTACTTGAGGGGCCATCAAGTGCAGGCCTCGCACATGGGACCATGTTATCGTGTGCACACTTCCTGCAACAAAGATGACCAGGTTGTCTCATTTATGCTTCAGTCGTGCTCGTCCCCAGCGCTCGTGTGCTTTTACTAGCGCGTAAAACATACAGTGCGGGGGGTTACGTTATTGATTTGGACTTTGTACAGAGCATGACGGCAACGGCAAAAACAGGCTGAGAGTATCCGTATAATTGCTATCGCAATAAACGAGTCCCACAAAAGTCGCCAAAGTAACAGCATATGAATGAGAGGCAGCACTTCATAATAGTGCTGCTTGCACTTCAGTTCACTGCAGCCAAGAGCTGTGCGCTGGGCCATGTGACTACTGCCTATCATCCTCAAGCAGCCCAACCTCACAGAGTGCTTCAGTAGTACCCTTGGATACATGCTTAAGATGTGCGTCCTAAACGCACCGCGACTACAACAGAGTTCCTCCTTGTGCGACCTCTGCGTACAACATCGCCACTCAAGTCACTGCACACTATTATTAGGATTTCTTTTTTTTTTATACAGCCACACTATCATGTACCCTCGACACAATCCCACCTCTACCATCTTGAATCCTTCAAATACACACCACTCCTGACAAAGCCAAGTATGCTGAAATATGTCGCCAGCTCACACAATGTTTTCTATGAGACTACCAGAGTTGACAAAACTATCTGTGTGATGAAGACAAAGCTGACCCCACCTCTATTCATCAATGACACTCTTGTCTGCTTGTGGCTACCATCTCCGTCAAAGTTTTTAGCAAAGTACCCAATGCCCTACTGAAATGTTTGAAAGCCTTTTAGCACTGTACTACACTGCTGATTACAAAAAGCCTACACCTGATAGGCACCATCTTGGTTAAATGACAAATCACGAAAGCCGCCTCACACCGTGTCATGACCCTATCATTGTGTTTTCACCCTGAATCACCGGATAACAATGGTCCCCATAGCCATAGGGGCCATTGTCATGAAGCAGACAAACATGAACGTCAGATGAACTGCCGGTGCATTTCACCAAAGCACTTTCTTGTCTCTCACCAAAGACTTTCTTGTCTCTCACCAAAGACTTTCTTGTCTCTGCAGAAGCTAGCGCTTCTGCAGAGACAAGAAAGACCAAGAACTGCACCTCATAAAGCTGAAAAATTAAACCTCATGGTCATACACTCAATTCTATAAAGCTGAAAAATTAAACCTCATGGTCATACACTCAATTCTAACGGAATCATTGTGCCCCTTACCCAATATTGACCATAAACATAAATTTTTAATGCAGTGATAAAAAAAAAGAAAGAAATAAAAAAATCTGCTTCATTAGAGCGAAATGTTTGTTGTGCCTGTGATCCCTACACATAGAGGTTTGAATTTACTGAACATTTACTAACAAGTCAGCATGCTCACTCGCAAGTAGTTAGGTTAGGTTAGGTTGGGTGTGAAAGCAAGCATTATTGAGTGCACGAAGCATGTGAGTGGATGCAAGTTATGACTGTGAGTGAGTGTCGATAACTGTTAACAAAAGTCACCACAAAAATGTGTGTGTGTTGGTGAGTATGCTTACTATACTTTTGGCTTTACCAAAGTGATTGCCACCAAAAGTGGTTGCCTTCACCAAAAGGAACATCCTCAAGTGCAGAGCACTTGTGGATGTGGATGTTCCACCAGCTGACTCACCTCACGGAGTGGACCCAGTTGCTGTGCACGGCGATAGTTTGCTGCAGGTTCTGACGCTGCACCGACCACACCTTGGCAGACAGAATGGAAGAACCAAGGACAAAATGTTTGCAAACTTCTATTTCTTACATCACACTTAAGGCGCAAGTTTTGGTCAGTAAGCAGAACATAACTAAACCTTGCAAAGGTATAAATCGGACAAAATAAACAAACAGTTGGTTTGTTTATGAGATTTAATGTCCCAAAGCGACTCAGGCTACGAAGACACCGTCGTGAACGCCTCCAGAGGATTTCAACCACCTGGGGTTCTTTAACAAACAGTGACATCTCCCAGTGCATGGGCTCTGAGCATTTCCCCTCTATCAAAATGCGACTGCTGTAGCTGGGATCGAACTTGCATCCTTTGGGTGAGCAGCCAAGCACTAAAATCACTGTGCCACTGTGGCGGCCAAAAGAAAAGAATAAAAAAAAGGCACCCCCCAAAAACAAAGAAGGGGAACCTGTGTGTGTAACTGGCATAAATAATGACATACATTTATTGATATTGTCGTATGACGATTTATTGAGAAAGCAGTGACAACTTGGCAGTTGAAGTAGCGCCGGTTCGACACGAATGCAGATCACACGCACAGCAACAGACGCCCGAGCGTTTCTTCTTCCTCCTCTTCACTACAATATGAGTAAGCAAACTTTGAAAATAAAGTGACATATTTCATTCTGCTGTCTCCTTTTTGGCAGGTAAGAAGCAACTTTTTCACGATTTCTCAATATCAGGAACCAAGGCTTGATACAAATTTTACTGACACCATTCATTTCTATGAAATTATCTGATACTGTAATATCGTCAGTGTTACGTACTCACGCGGCGTAGTACGTAACACTGACGACATTGTCAAAGCATTCCAAACAGCACATTCAGGTCTTGATTTCACTTGCGAAACCCCCAGAACAATCTAGGTTGCAGTTCCTCGACATTAAAATACGGCTTGAAACACAGCACACGTTCTGGCAGTATAAAACCAGAGGAAAGAAAGAAATCTTGAGCTTCCAGTCTAACCACTCCAAGCTCATCAAAAGAGCCATAGCATTGTCATGCATGCGGCAAGCGCTCAAAAAATCCTGCCACCATCTTCTAGGGCATAGCCTCAACAACCAGTTTAAGAGATTAAAAGACAGCGGCTATCCCCAAAGCATGCTTGTAGCAATCAGCGAAAAGCTTTTGAAAGAGACCAAAAACCCACGCACAGTCGAAGAAAAAGAAAGGGGTAAAGTTGACTTCAGCAAGGCGGCAGTAGTTCCGTATTCGCACGGCATATCGCACCGGCTCAAGAAAGTAGGGCAAAGATATGGAATCAATGTCTTGTTTTCAGCCCCGCATAATCTTAAGGGGCTCTGCAAAGCAGTGAACGAGAGCCGATCGAAGAAACAGCGCTCAATAAACCACCGAGAACCTCTCGTGCAATGTGCCAATAAGGCCGTATATAGTATCCCATTAACCTGCGGTAAAAAATATATAGGTCAGACAGGACGCTGTATCAATGAACGGCTCCTAGAACACAGATACGCTTGCCAGCAATTACAAGGAGCTGGTCACCTCGCGGCGCATTGCAAACGATGTTCCTGCACGCCGAAGTTCCGCGACACCACGTTGCTAGCACGTGGTGGTGACAAAGACACTAGGGAGATAAAAGAAGCCCTTTTCATCTTAGCTGCAAAAGAGGAATGCGTCAGCTCACCCTCGTTACATTTAACCCAAGCGGAAATTAAATTTCTAGAAAGTGACGTACGCTGACCTGCGAAAAAAAAAAAGAAAAAAAAAGAAAAGAAAAAAAAAATTGTCTGTGCTCAAGATGGCATACGTCATATGCGTGACTTATCTCTACTTCTTTTTACCCCTTTTCGCCACTCCCCATCCATCCTATCTGATTGTTAACCTATATTTGACACTTCGCAAGATATGAATAAACCAGTTGTAAGTTTGCGCACCACCTGTCCTGTGTCCCTGTATCGGCCTAGCGTCCTCGTCTCGTCATCTGCAGCGCAACAAAGAAACCACGAGCGACCACCAACTAGCCTAATTCATCGCTCTGTGAAACAATCGTGAAAGTTCCCATGCATTCTGGTGTGGCCTACGCCGAGCGATGGCACACTCTAAGCCAGTGATATACGGCAACAGTAAAAAGAAAAGTACTTGTAAGTGTTTAGGAGCCTGATCTCCTTTACATTCTTGGTTGCATTAGAACAGCACCTACTTACTATAACTCTCCTGGAATGCACACATAGATAATGTAGCCAATGTGTTAAGGAAGTTGTTATTTTTAAGGCATACACTCAAGCTAGCTACACCTAAAATGCGTTTGCATGCCTACAAATCAATTATTCATCCTATGTTAGAGTATGTCGTGATCATTTGGGACCCCTTCACAAAACCAAACATTGAAAAATTAGAAAGAATACAGAAAAAGGCTCCGAAATTAATTTCCCAAACATATGGTCACAGCTCTATAGGTGAATTGATAAAAAAAAAAAAAAAAGGTATTTTCCCACCAGTTGCTAAAAGAAACCATGTTTGTAGACAAAAGTATTTTTACCAGTTGGTAAATGAGAATTACGAAACTAAAATGTCACATTCTGATTCCATCTACAGATTACGCAAATTTAAATATTCTTCCTTTCCTCACACAATAAACTATTGGAATCCAAAAATCCTTGGTATGTTTTTTTAATACACTCAAACCTCGATATAACGAACCCGGATATAACGAAGCAAATGAAAAATACTCTTGCAATAGATATAACGTAAGGAATGTACTTTTATAACGAATTTTCGGATATAACAAACTTATTTTCGTGTAAGGTGCAACTTTGTTATAATGAGGTTTGAGTGTAGCATTTGATCTGAAGTGTAGTGTTATGTAGCCTGGTCAAAGTGCCTTACCATTGTTTGTTGTTCTCTTTCGCCCAAATGTGTGTTTATTTTGTTTACGTACCACTCTGCTATGGTTTGAATTAGACCGCAGTATATTTAAATAAATAAATAAAACAACTGAAATGCACATTATACTCCCGATTACCTTGACGGTCATGTCATCCGAAGCAGTGGCGAATGACAGGCTGTCAGGAGAGAAGTCCAGCGAGCGCACGGCCGCAGTGTGCGCCCGCAACGCTTGACTCTCGTCTTTCCTGGAGAGACAGGTGAGGGAACAGAAGACTATGCTAGTTTTGCTGCACACCATTTATCCTCATTAGGCTCAACGTCATTTGTTCTCATCAGGCTACAGGAAAAAAAAAGCCTCCAGTATAATGCAAGTCTTCGTCAGTTGACCTAATTCTGTGCTTGCATATATTCCTGGTTTCTCCATGCCACGCGAGTTTGACAAGCTTCAACTGTGTGAACCTTTTCCTTGTCACCCCTTTCTGACAGACCATCATTCATCTGTTCCAAGGCATTCATGAACTCACAAGTTTGCTTCCTCAGCAAGCATTTATGCACAATTTGAAAACACACCTAATTTTTAGCACACCATGTTGTATGTTAATCGCATGACAAAGGTTGTGTCATCGAAAAACCTTGTGGAGCAATTAGAGCTACAACACAGAAGGCATGCCGCGCACATACACACAAAGAAAATGTGCACTGGATATTGTAGGATGCTCAGTGGAGAACATATTGTCACGGCGGGCACATGCACCATGCACCATGCCATGCCCCGTAACAATATTACTGCAAGATCTTTTTTTTATTTGGTTAATCATTACAAATGACAGGACGAACTAAAATAATATACCAAACATGATCACTTCAAGCTTCCAGGAGGTAACTGCCTCACTGCCGACCTAGACTTTCTCTCTTTACCTCGACTTGCCACTGCAAATGGCCTATTTTCTCTGCCTTCTCCCATATGATAGCTGAAGGAGGACTATTTCACGCTTACATCAAGACCACTGTGTATTTTAGTTGAGTGGTGCACTTTCTGCGGCACATCTCAAATTCCGCATAGAATAATTTAGTGAAGTCTTGTGCCTGAAGCCATGCTGAAGTCACTGAAGTCATACTGGCCTGTTCATTGCCATAAGGAGTGCGATTTAGGCTGCTTGCTGGCAGGATACAAATTATGCTACTGTGCCTGCGCATTTTTTATTTATTGGTGTGGGCATTTTGCTCAGCCTGTGAAACATGTTTATTCCAATGAACATAGCTGTTATCATTATGATAAGCTTTTCTTCTCATTTTCATTTTGATTATTGATGAATAAGCAATGCATCTGATGTATAATAAATATTTGCCTACTTTGTGGTCATTCCGAAAAAAAAGTTAGGGTAAATTTTTAACAATACGTTGCACTGAAGATTTGAAAATGTCATAAAAAATTTGGCCATGATGGGGTTTAGCAAGGAAATCCGACCCTCGAAGGTTTAGGGTGTCAAACTCTCACCTGTTTACGAACCAGAAGCGCACAGTGCAGTCCCGGGACGCAGATGCCAAGGAGGTTTCCAGAGGGTGCAAATCTGACGCTGTACACTTCACCCTAAGCGAAATGAAGAGAATAACAAGGCACAGTGAAGCCTTGTTACTACAAACACATTAAAAAACATTTGAAGTTAATGCAGTTTTCTTAGATATCACTCTGACTGCTCATAATTTAAATGAAAAAGTAATTTGCTACAATGAACTTCAGAACACCAAACTTTCAAAATAGGTTTTAACAGCTTTTGATCTAGCGCGAAAAGACGCACAGTACACGAGATTGCACATAAGGACACCACACAGTGCTACTAGCAATGACATGTTTATTTTAAAAAACCAGACCGCTTATATAATACCAGTATTGCCACACAGACAGTTGAGCACGTGAGATCACTCAGATACATACGCAAAAAAAGCCACTCCGCCAAAACGAAATCACGATAAGGAATAATACCATAAATCAACGCTTGAGTAAGAACCCCAACTCCTTTAGGTGACAATGCTATCGATGGCTCGCTAACACACAACTCAAAAAGTGTGTTGATAAGTTTGGCTTCAACAATCAGACAGGTGACCTCTTTTTCATATCGGTTTTTGAAAGTAAACACATTGTTGCTAGTAGCGCTGTGTGGTGTCCTTATGTGCCATCTCGTGCCCTGTGCATCTTTTCGCGCTACAACAAAAGCTGTTCAAATGGTTCACCAACAAGCCCACATTGCAACCCTGGTTCAGAGTAAGGGTCATTACTTAATTTCCCTCTCACGTTAACAATGCCTCAGTACTACAAATTCATACTTCCATCCCACAGGGCAACTGAAGTGATAAGCTAGCAGATGCCGCAGCACGCAGAGAAGACGCCTCATGCACTGAGGTAAAGCCCACCTTTGGGCTGGCTGGAACACACTGAACAAAGGTCGGTTCAAACAAAATTACTATATGTTGAACAAATGAGTGGAGATACACATAGACGGCGTGAGTGGAAATAAAAACGTGGGAACCACAGCACATTGGGTGTGGGGGGCACTTTAAGTAATAAGAAAAAATTGAGAGGCGAACATTATTTTTAAAGTGCACAGCACTTTAGGAGGCCGGCTTGTCGCCCATCTATTGCATCTTGTGTGGCGTGATCACGCTCACCGTAAAGCACTCAATACAGGCCATGACAAGGCTAGCAATCCTCAAAACCGAGTTAAAATAAACGAAAAAGGTCTAAAGTAATATAATTAACATAAATAACCATGAAGTAATTGCAATAATTAACTGAGAATTGCCAGAAACGTCTTAGGAACCTGTGGCTGACTTTGGGGCCGTGCAAGAGAGGGCGCCACCGCCTTGCTGAGCGAGCAAATGTCCTTCTCCTACGTTTCGCCAGTGCTGCATTGCTGCATCTGATGGGGGAAACAACCTAACAGAACTCGCTGCCGACAACACGTATTTCAACTGCCGTAACAAGCAGGAAGTTGATAAAGCACAGCAAAAAGTTGTGCACATGTCGCACACCGAGTTTGCGAATCTCCCTAACAAAATTCTACTCCTGCCAGGGGCCTCTCTCATAACATCAAACCACTATCTCTCATTCTTAGTCCATATGCTGTCAACCTTGTCAGCTGGCATTGACTGCGAGCGTAAAGGCACAATGGCACAGTGCTACCTGTCATGTGCAGTTATGTAACATGTCTTTAAATTTAAATACGTCAGCACTCTTTCATCTTGGCCCCACTGAAGCGTGACTGCCACAGTCACAATCAATCCCAAGAATTTGTGCTCCAGTAGAATGGAAAGAGTTAGGCTAGTTGGAATACTTGCATGATTGACGCAGCACTAAAGACGGAAGACGTAAAAAAACAGAGTGCACAGGGGGAGCGCTGTCTCGCAACTGAAAGATTTACTTTGAAAAAACATATTGGAAAACAAAGCCGAACATGACAAACATAAGTAGTAAAGTCAAACGTTTCATTTAACATCAAAATGTGTGCATAAGTAAGAGAATCAAACATGTCACTTAACATTACACGTGCCAAGCAGATATGCAAACTCCTTGCCTGTTATGAAAATCAAATGGCTAACACGTGCGTCTCCCATTCTTTGAATGTGAAATGCTTCGATCACTTTACGGGTTAATTTGCAACTGTGCCTAGAAAGTACTTCCGCATCTACAAACACAGGAGAGCAGCCACACGTATCATAATGCGACGCAAGATTTCATGCGTTAGGTTTTTTCAAAGACTGATTATGCCCCTTTAAGTGGACGTTAATACATCTGCTTTGTCCCCCGTATGATTTACTGCAAGTCACACGCAGCTTTGTTTTCCTGCAGGTTTTTTCGAAATAAATCATTCATTTGCAAGACAGCACCCATCCTGTGCACTGTGTTTTTTTACGTCTTCGTGTTTTAGCACTGCATCAATCATGAACTTGTGCTCATCAGTGCAATGTTGCAGCCACCGAGCCACCTACCGCAGCAGACTATGATCACGATGGAAGTGTTCATGCGGAAGAATTCGGGTAACTTATCTGAGATGCCCTGTTGAAATTCGCTGCGGCAAAACGCTGATCGGGTGACTTACCGTGTGACCAGTGAATCGTAGTGCCCGCTTTTCCTCGCTCAGGTGCCACATCATGACCGAGTGGTCAGCTGAACTGACCGCTGGGAAAGAAGAAAAAAGGAGAAGAGCCAAGATGTCAGTTAATTCCCATCCTAGTATAAACAGGGAAGACTTCTCGGTGAAATATGCTGAGTAATATGATGAAATGGTATTTATCAGTAGGAATACATACGCAGTGGACTGTTGCAGGTGCTACACTGCATATGTTGCCAATGTGTCAAAATCTATGCCACCATGTAGGTTACGCATGATAGAAATGCCGAACTTTTCAAGTCGGCAGCCGACAAAGTGAAATTTGGACTAAATTGTACAAACTCAACTTTGAAAAGTGCTATCTACAGAGCAATTTAACAAAACAACTTTTCAAAGGAGCACTGTAATGGAAAAAGTTTCAAATCGGTTCATCATTGCTTGGAGTTAGGATACATTGAACTGTCATGACCAAGAATCAAGAATCAACAGGGACTTGCCTCGGGTACTGACCACAAGTAGTGTATTTTCTCCGTACCAAGAGAGCACGCATTCCCCAAAGAGCCTGCTTAAATCCATCATCTTGCTTTACATTAACACTTAAAGCATTTTCAAGTAATAAAGACAGCAAGGCTGATCTGATAAATTGTAACATTTAAAACCATAAAGCAGCCCAATTGGTTACGAGGGGTGTTGTAGTGAAGGAGCTGTTGTCTAGCTCTTCACAAATCTGGAAACAGCTTTGCCTATCAATCACTTAAATAAAGAAGATATTTATGTTATTAGCAAACACTGCACAACCAGCAATTTTCTCTCATTACTGCATTTCAAATTATGCCACTCCCCTCTGAAATGTATGTAATAACATAAAAAACAAGAAAAACATTTTTATGGCCTCGTGTTCCTTAAGAAGCCCAATTCACAATACAGAAATGTTATTACATTCCATCAACATTTTAAATGTGGCTGATGCGGAAGACAATCCAGCCTATAATCTGGGATTTGGCAGCAGATGCCAGCCACTGAGCCGTGCCATAATAGGTAATTATGATGTCCAGCTGTAAACAGTCTCATGGCCAGGATTTTTTTTGTTTGTGGAAGAGGGGGGGGGGGAGGGGGGAGGCTGTTGCTGAAGGCCTTGACTACTTAAGAAAAACAACTATTTTCATTATGATTATATGATTATTTTTTGGCAAAACATCCCCCCTCCATCAGATTTTTTGGGTGGAGGGGGGGGGGCTGCGGAACTCCTCCTGGCTAGGCACCTGGCTGTAAACAAGAACCACTGTTTGCACAACGGTCAATTTGCTGACCACCTCCCCTGTAAAGCTTTTCAATTATTTGCATAAAAACCTTCTGTAATGACGCTGGTTCACGACGTTGGAGAACAGAGATCAGCCAACCACTTACAATGAGATTTCACAGCACTTCCACCTAGGAAGCAGGATCTGCCTCCCTCCTCACAGAAAATTTCACAGAGACCAGGCAATACCACTTAGGCTCTTACAGACAGGTTAGTACTGAAATGCAACTTTGTTTCACAAAATTTATCCACATAATTACAATAGCAGCCCATGCCCCCCGTTGCGGGGCGGTAGCCGATTTAGAGCAAACACTCTGGCGATGCCCCTCGTTACTGGGCGGCGATGAAGCCTGCCAAGCCAAATGGTGCTCTGCCATCAGAGGCCGTCAAAGTGGGCATCAGCTTTGGGCCGTCCGGAGAGCCCACGATTTCAGCGGTGTGGCTTAGCCTGCCCATCCCAACAGGGGAGGAGCCTACTGCACGCTCATCGCATATCTCAGGACTATCAACACAGTCACAGCGAAAGCTGGAAGAGTGGCCTTCCTAGAGCCTTTTTTAAACACCCTTGGGACAACTATTACAAGCACACTTGCATGGTACCAACTATGCCATAAATCATCATAATTTTTGTGTAGTGGGGAAGCGTCTGCTGTGCCATTATTCGTCATTCTTAAAGGGCCCGTCGACAGGCTCCTACTTTTAGATGCGAAGCATATTATGCTCGGGGCTATGTCCGTCCCGCGTCCGGCCACTTTCATGAAGTAGGGAAGCACCCACTACGCGCAACCAGAACACAGTACAATATAAGGCCGTCAACCACCCCTACAGTCACCAGAGTCATGGTCGAGAGCACAGAGAGGCTGCTTAGCAATGGCTAGGCAGGTGGTGTGTGTCGCCTAGGTTGACTCAGTTCCTCGATCTTGCTTGCATGTGTTTGGGGGGGGCTTAGTCCGTCCCTCCTTCCCGCGTCCCACACCACCACAGCGCATGCGCGTCTCCTCCCCCTCTCTCTCTCCTCTCCTACGCTCACCCCCTTTCTCTAATCTAGGAATCGTCTACTCCACGAAGCGGCGCCCGCATCCCACAGCGCATGTGCGTCCTCTCCGCCTCTCTCCTACGTTCACCCCCTTTCTCTGCTGTAGGAATCCTCTACTCTACGGAGCGGCTCCCGCGTCCCACACCCCCCACAGTGCATACGTGTCCCCCCCTCTCTCTCCTCTCCTACGGTTCCCCAGTTCCCTCCTCTAGGAATCCTCTACGGAGCAGCGCGCGACAGGTGGTGCGACAGCTGCATACTCCGCTGGGCACCACGGTAGTTCCGCAGGTATAAAAATGACGGAGCGCGCCTCATTCTCTCTCCTGTGCAGCGCCGCGATGAGCGCCCTGGCCGCTGCCGCGAAACGAGAGCGGCGACGTTTCTCCCGCTCAAGCTAACCATCTTTCCACTGCTTCGTATCCACACATGGTTCCCTTTAGCGGGAGATGGGGAAGTTTTTTTTTTTAGGGGCGAAGCTCCTTAGCCTGTCGATCGTGCGTCCCTTGTATGTAGTAGCCACCTGCTGATGACGATGACGATCGCGATGCCATACAACACATGGGGATGACGCTGCCATAAGGGCAGCGTCATCATAGTGGGGACATGGAATGTACCCTACTATGTAGTAGCCACCTGCTGATGACGATGACGACGACGACGATCGCGATGCCATACAACACATGGCATTGCGATATCGTCTCACATGCATATCGTTTGACCACATGCCACCAACCACCATCACGTCTTTGATGATGTACCTCCGGAGCTTCGCCCACTCATCATCATTCACTCCGCGGATATGCTGCGATTTTTTTTTTTAACACCCCCCAAACAAGCTCGCTAATTCGTACAGTAGATCGCGGCGATCACGTTTCCCGAATATTACAGCGCTGCGCGCCGCGCAGACCCTCCATTTCGAAAAACAATTCCCGCGCTGCTTTCCTACGCCTGACCAATCCTCCTTGTACGCGCAGTGATGTAAAGTCGACGATCGCCAACTTGACGTGGCACTGAGCTCGTCGATTGGTCCTTTGCCCTACGAAATGGCGCCTTGGCCCTGAGGTGATGCAGTTTCGGCCGCGCAGTACGCATTTTCGTTTTCCTGTGCTGCCCTCTGCCTTTTTGTAGAGCCCGAGACTACCGGGAGAAGCAGTATTGCCAGAACGAAAGCCTCCGAGGTAAAGAGGCGTCTCGCTACTTTACCGCTAGGGGAACGGTGCTCTTCGCATCGCGCTTCCTCCCTGCGCTGCTGCGCTCCCTGCTCATGTGGGAGAAGCCCTGCTCGGTCGTTGGCTGCGCGCCGATGACTTATCACTGACGTCGTGTCACGTTGCAAAAGTGGGCGGAGTCACGACGGCAGGCTACGCCTCTCCCCTCCCTACGGTGGAGAAGGGTGGCAAGGCTGTGCGAAAATTTGAAACCAGCTGAAACGGATGTTCTAGCCCCTGTAACTTCCTTATTATAGCACGTATTCACAAAATTCTTGCGGCAGCATGTTCACATAGCAAAAGTGCACATATTTCTCTTTATAACAATTTTTGGACCTCGGGGTTGTTTACTGGCCCTTTAAGAAAAATGCGGTACCTGCTACACACTCGTAACTCATTGTGTGCGCTTTGTTGATGCTGTGGTTGACGACGATGAAGAATTATGCCTGAGGCTTTTGTAATGAGTTGGAGCATTGAACGACCCCCTCGTTATGCAATTCGCATTGTGTGACGCCTGGTTGTTACTTTACTGTTGTAAAATGCTTTATTACACATGTTAACGAGATTCCTTACCCGACATGAAGCCCGCATAGGGTCAGTTTGCAACGCAGTTTCAAGCACCGGCATAGCTTAGTGGTAGCGTACTGGGCTGGGGCTGCCACGAGGGCCCGGGTTCGATTCCCATTCTGTCCTAGGTATTTTTTATTGATTTAGTTTTTTTTCTTATTTCGCACGATAGTGGTTACGGACACCGGCGGCGGCGGTGGCAGCGGCGGCGGACAACTACGGCACAAAGACGGCCCTTGTTGTGATCTCATAACAGCTTTCCCTGTAATAAAGTTTGACCAACCAACCCCAAGTGCTTTTGGTGGTGGGCGGAAGATAAAGATGAAGACCCATGCCGCGATCACTAGAGACCCACTACTAGGCCAATCCTTTGTATTGGATATGAGTCATCATACTGATACCAGGAAGGAATGTTGCTGTCAAACATGGCCGTGTTGAATTGAGTTCATCTGGCAGTGTCTTTGTTTGATCTAGTTGGGACTGATTCATAACGGAAGAAACTTTTTGGTGCAAGTTGAACCAGGATGGGTGCCCGGCCTGTTCTTTTGTGTTTCTTTGACCTGGTTCAATTTGCACCAAAAAGTTTCCTCTGTTATGAGCTTATCTGCAAACGGGTTGCAAGGATGACCAGACTTTTAAAAATGCTGCTTGTGACAGCTTGAGGTGAACCTGGCCACCTCATACACAGGGCAGCTTCACATTGGGTAAACAAGACAGACTGTAACACATTCGAATATGGTACACACAAGCAGGTATGGTCAAAACGACAAACAATATTATGAGAACATTTTATGCGAGAGTAACAAGGAAGGTTCATGAAAGGAGTATGAACATCTTACATTAGCATTAACCGTCATGTAGAAGTATGGTGTAGATCTTGTAAAGGAAGAACAGATATATTAAGGTTATTTTCTTTTTGCCTTTAACTTAATAGTTTTAGTAAAGAAAACTGGAGCATTTGGTCACTGCAAAATAGGATTGACTGCAGAGTTCCAGAATGAGGTGAGGGATCCCCCTAACAAATTTCTGAATGTATAGGCTCAGTATCGGTGCTGACGGCCCATACTCAGTTTTAGGCATCAGACTTCCCATCAGCTGCTCTTGCACTTTTAACCCTTTTACATTAGTAATTTCAATAACTTTAGGGATTTCCTCAAAGAAGTCGCTTATTCTTGTATGTTCCCAAAAGCCGGTCATTATTTCAAGTCCGGTGCTTTTGAAAGAGGCACATATCACAATGATAGTAAAAATTTTCAAGCCATGCGTGTAGATAAATAATAACCACCAAGGGGGGCATGCAAGTACAATAATTTATGTAAGCCATTTTTCTCTCTTAGTGTCATAACAGGGCTTCTAGTTTACCTGATCTTGCAATGACCTACACCAGCAAAGACCATAACATGAAAGGAAAACTTCAACCAGTAAATATCGTTGTAAAGATCAGCAAAAGTGGTGTGAGAGGTGAGCATCCGTGCAAAAATTATTTGGAATGCACAAATCCTAATGACACCAACTGACAATGAAGCTAAGGAATTGCATAAGGGAACTTTCTATGTTCTAACTACTATAGTAATTGTGACAGAATAGGAAAGAAAATAAAGTCCACTTTAATTCCTTTCCATTTATATCATAATTACTATACTGTTACGGTTCAATTGAGGTTAACTGTGTTTATTTACAGATGAGGTCAGGCAATGATGGGCGGTGATGGCGTCCACAGGCCGAACCAGGTCACGTCTTCTTTCTCTCCCGTGGCTCACACCGTAACATGGCTCATATCGTAGCAATATTACGGTTAAAACATACAAGTAATGTACCCTATACATTCCTCAGCTCCACTGTCTGTTGGGTTACTTAGGTTGTGTCTAATAAAAAGAAACAAGCCCTCTATCAATCCCCCCCTCCTTCATTCGTTGCATTCATCAAGCATCACATATGGTCTTCTCTGCACCAAAGAAGGACAAAAATGACAATGGGACACCAACCACCATTCATTAAGTCACTAAGCCGAATATTCGACTTCTGGTCGGTCATTTGAATGGGGCTGGAACTGAGCCAAGCTGTCAAGCAGACCTGGCCCGAGACAATGTGCTTCGGTCACGTATGCAGCCGAGGATACACACCGTCCTCCCACCGGCTAGCAGATCCCAACCTGGAGAATACACTCGCAAACGGATACGCTTGAATCACGTACCCATCAGACAATCGATTCTCATGAAGGATTGAGGTCCACCACCTGGCCAGAGCCATGCACTGTGCTTCAGGTCACATGTTCACAACTCTGGTTATGTACTCAAGGGTCATAACACCATATATGTCATCACTTTTCAAAACCATACAGATGGCTTGAACTGACGTCACTGAAACTGCCATGTTGGAACACAGCATGGTGGGGCACAAAGTTTGCAATGTCATGTTATCAGTACATTGTATGCTGTTTTTTTTTTCCATTATTAAGCACAGAGGCCTATAACGTTTTGATTGCGGCATTATTACATTAAAGCAGGTTAGCCACAACGCTATTATGCTGCCTCTACATCATCAACGCTGCCATGTTGGAGTACCAGGAAGTTAAGCGGCTCCATCCAATCCGTCACGTGCAAACTATCCATATCATGTTACATATTTAGAGATCTAGCTGTGTCTCATTATTTTCATTCTGATGAGATGAAATCAAAATGAGGTTTAATGAATGACAAGAAGGGGCTTACTTAATAGTTGAACAAGAGCGTTTGTAGCGAGTGCCATGGGAGGATCCAGAGGGGGTTGCATATGCTCTGACCCCCCTTAAAGGTGCACTGACACAAAAGTTTAGCGTCTCGTTTTTTCTATTACAAAAGGTAGCTAACAACCGACTTATAACAGCTGGAAAGCTCGTTTGCTTGAGCACACGACAGTTAGTTATTTGCAGACAGTTTAGCAGTGCTCAGTCACAGTTTCAATTTCAGATTGCGCCGAGTGAGGCAGGATCGAAAGTGGTTTTCGTGTAAACATAGCTGGCTAGGTGCGCACACAAAACCACATGCACATGAGCACAGCACTGACGAAGGCTTCCTGGGTGCTGCGACTAATCCCCTCTAATGCGTTGTAAATATGTGTGATCCCTCTAAAATGCACTGCCAAGGCTAGGGCATCAGTGTGTGTACTCCTGTGTAAGTCTGCCCCTTCCTTTCCGTTGAAAAGGTCTGCTAGGAGAGGGCACTCGCAAGGATCATGACAGCCAGCACAAACTCATGACGCAGGGGGGCAGTTGGTTGTTCATATGAAAGCCGAAGGCACATTTCACGTGCAGGTGGCACGACATGCAGTTTAGAAAATAGGTTTTCAGCATGTTCTAGGCTACATTATCCATGGATATTTTGTAGATTACGCATGAACGATAAAATAATTTTAAAGGCTCATTTTTTTTTTTGCTAAACGCAACAATAATTAGAACTAACGGTCTGTTAGTTCTAATTATTGTAGATGACACATAAGTGTCCACACAAATCTATTCCACATGTTATCTCACCTCCAAAATATTTTGTCAGTACTCCTTTAATTTCTTCACAGTGACACTATTTTTAAGGTATCAGTGACTTGTGCTCTGTCGCAAAAAACTATTCAGGTGGGTATGCGCCACAGGAATTGGGCCAGCCCCACTACCGAATAAAGCAGGTGTCAGCGTTAAACAAAAAAAAAAAGGGGTGGGGGGGGGGGAAGGACGATGCATGTAAAGACGGGTGTTTAAGCTCCACTAATATGAAACCTCAGGCGGGGCGAAGCATACACTGTTTTGAGAGATCTTTCTTTGATGAGGCACTAGTGGTGCCAGGCTTGAAACTAGGAATGTAGGGAAAAGGGTGTTTCCGCTACACATAATAATATAGAGCAAGACAGAAATAGAACGCAAAAGGAGACAGAGAATGACAGGGAAGAGCGTGAAACAGAAAGTAACAGAGAGGGAAATGCAAACAGAGGCGTTTCTATCAGATAAAAGAACGGATCGCAGAGAACTTCCCGACCCGAATTGAACTGGTGGGCCTAAAGAGGTCAGGGTGGTGAAGTGGAGCTGCTGAACATTTTCTAAACTTCTTGCGACAAAGCGACAGCAGGCCACACAGAGCTGAAAGAATGGAGCTTAGACAAATCCATGTACTATCCATCATTCCCATGCTGGCTGAAGCGCTAGGTGTTGCAGCTCCCTTAGACATTATTGCCAGATTTCCTTCTAGTGTATTATAAGAAACTCTATGGTGGGAAAGACAGAGGTGAGAGGGTAAATGCCTCGCCAAGCCAGGACCAGCTCTGCTCTGAACAGACTTGTACGTAATGCATTACAAGTACTGTAGTCGATTACTTGTAGTCAATTACATTTTCTTGTAATTTTGTAATATATTCCATTACATTTTCGAAGCAGTAACATTCTGTGTAATTCAATTACATTTACTTATAATTGGATTACCGGTAATCAATTACAGTGTTTTTATCCAATAATGAAGTTGTAACCAGCCTTCTACCGCATTTCTTGTCTCGAAAAATATGTAACTGCTTTCTAGGGACCCGCCGTACTGTCAGACAGGGAGTCTGACAGGACGACTTCTCTTTGGTCTTGCCTGCAGCACCTTACCAGAGCACCAGAAACAGCATAACGCGATGCTTCCTTGAGGACATGG
This sequence comes from Rhipicephalus appendiculatus, assembly GCA_030522465.1. Classification (NCBI taxonomy): domain Eukaryota; kingdom Metazoa; phylum Arthropoda; class Arachnida; order Ixodida; family Ixodidae; genus Rhipicephalus; species Rhipicephalus appendiculatus. Next base: position 40,389 of record JALIZH010016886.1, read on the forward strand.
ACACTAGCGTTGGTGTACTGAGCAACTACAAGCTGGTGGCTAAGGTGTTCCTGCGTTAAACTACCACATATCCCTTCAGCGCAAGCATTGAGAGCGTTCAGTGTAGCAGCTGACCTCTTAACAAGCAAACATGGAAGAGTCAGCGACGGCAACTTTGAAAAACGACTCCTGATGGAAGTTAACAACATGAAACACTATATCGCATAGGCCACATTAAGCCTCGCAGCCTTCATGCAAACTTCCAGCCTTCTATTTACCGTGCAAGCCACAGTAGTTCATTGTAGTTTGAGTAAACTTGTGTTATTGTGTTACGGCAATTAAATTTTGAAAGTAACACAAATGTAATATTTTCTGTAACGTGTAAAAGTCTGGCTGTGACCCATATTTGCACAACTTAAAGCAAGTTGAGCAAAATTTGTCTTTTTGCATTTCATTTAATAGTACCCGTAAAGCAAACTGCAGCATAACAGCGTTTCTAGTTTGCCTGTTCTTGCAATGTTGTATACCACAAAAGGCTATAACATCAATAGAAATCTTTGTCCAGCAAACATTATTGTTAACATCAGTAAAGGCGGTGAGAGAGGTGAGCAGCTGAGCAAGTTACTTGGATCCATTAACCTAATGACATCTACTGACAATGAAGCTAAGAAAGTCATAGGGGACATTTTGGTATGTTGTCTCTGTGCTTTAGAATGAAAAAAAAAAAGGCATACGATGAACTGATAACATGACATCGCAAACTTCGTGTCCCACCACGTGGTGTTCCAACATGGAAATTTCGGTGATGTCAGTGCAAGCCATCTGCATGGTTTTGAAAAGTGATCACACATATGGCATTATGACCCCTAAGTACATAACCAGAGTTGTGTACATGTGACCTGAAGCACAGTGCATGGCTCTGGCCAGGTGGTGGACATCAATCCTTGATGAGAACCGAGTGTCTATTGGGTACGTGATTCAAGCGTACCCGGTAGCAAGTGTGTCCTCCAGGTTGGGATCCGCTAGCCGGTGGGAGGACGGTGTGTATCCTCGGCCACACAAGTGACCGAAGGACATTGTCTCGAGCTAGGTCTGCTTGACAGCTTGGCTCAGATCCAGCCCCATTCAAATGACCGACCAGAAGTCGAGTAATCGGCTTAGTGACCTAATGAATGGTGGTTGGAGTCCC